>CAKAOH010042338.1:0-64481 GCA_916701665.1 Sebastiscus tertius | reverse complement strand
GTCTGAACCTCTCTATTATAAGTTTGACAAATGCTGATAAAATATTGAGATCTTTGCAATAAATAACCTGAGCAGTGAAAACATATCACAACAGATGTCAACGCCTGCTGTGTTTTGATTTTCCTGTAAAGTACACAGAGAGAATAAAGAATAAAGAAAGCTCTGGTTTTACTCAGTGACAGCAAAATAATCCTGAATTTTCTTTTTTTATTGTGTTTCATGGTCTTCAAGGGCAGAGAAAAATCTATGCTGATTTCATACATAACAAATACACACAACTCAGCTTGCAAAGTACAGCGACAACAATGAATCCACACTGCTCATGAACAAAGGTAGCAGCGCCAGAAAACACACACAGTAGGATGCAGCATGGCACAGAGGTTATGTAAAAGACACTCAGGAGGAACGTCTTGTGTACGATTACACAACGTCGGGAGGGTTTTTTTAATCACAGTACAGGAATGATCAGAAAAGTTCACATCCAAATCTCATCAGGGTACAGTCATGCTATCAGGCTTCAAAGTGTCACTTGTTGGGCCAACGTGAAGCTCTCTTCTTCATGGCACTAAAACTACAATAAATGTGCTCAAATGAGTATTATATTATACCTGTCTGAGTATTATATCATGAAAAAAATAGAATTGTTTAATATAATAATTTGGTTACATTGACATATTTTAAATTTTTCCAGATGTAACTTTTGAACCGCACAGTGACATGCTTCTGTTGTTTGTTCCCACAGGGGTTTTACCGTCATACCGAATAAACCTTGGTCTCCATTTTGGGGTCTTTTATTTACAGCGGTGAGTTACATTCAGTTACATACAAACATTCACAATCAATGCCCTCAGTTAGTATCTGCATTTCTTAAAGTGGGTAACAACATTTGCGGAAATCCTCGTCAGATGTCTGTTTGTATCAGCTCGTTCATATCGCCTGGATTCAACAAGTGTCTCATGCATAAAAAATGAAAAAGATAGTGTAAGGCACAAAAACCTATAGGTATGGCATATGGCAGTAAAACGTCAACAACAGTCTCCTGCATTTGCAAAACATCTTCACGTGGGTATTTCACAGTAAAAATAAAGGAATAGTTCGACACTTTGTGAATATACGCTTATTTGTTTTCTTGCATCCAAAATTCCATACTAACCTGCTATTTAGTACGCTAAAACAGTTTAGTACACAGCTGTGTTGAATACTCGATTCTGATTGGTCAATCATGGCGTTCTGTGGTATTTTATTTCTTTGTAGCAGACCGTTGCTATGCATGGCAGACCGTTGCTATGGGTGCAGTTCTGATGTCGGACTCTGGCGGACCATTTTTGTGTCAAATCATTGTTTTCTTCAGTAGGGAACCGTGTAATAAGTGGGATAATGTACAGCTAGCGAGTCATTGTTGTGAAAGAATCCCCTTCAGGGCGATGAGAGACCCCTCCGTTGCGCGCCAGGGTGCGGCATCGCCCTGTCACTCATATAAGTATGAAACCAATAGTACGAGAATTACATACTATTTCCAGTGAAATATTACAGTATGCAACACTGGACACTACGGCCTCAGAAATATCCCACAATGCAATGCGGTAGTGACGACAACATTCACAACAAACATCGACAGACAGCTCTGTAACGCCAATAACGCTTCAATTTAACTGTAAGTATAAGATTTCACTTATAGGCATAATATATATTGAATTAATTCAGACTTTGATTCTCACAAACCATCGTTTTGGTCACATGAGGTTGGCATGGGTTACCATGGTTACTTGTCTCCAACCGGCAAGGAGGCTCTCAGGAAGTGACAACATAAATTACTGCTCAGTTTGTCCGAAAAGATTCATACTACTATTTATTCATACAAAAGTATGTTGAACGATATACACACATTGGGTATGTAGTGCATAGTATGTGATTTCGGACAAAGCCAGGAAATTGGAGTGCAGCTACTGTAGCCTGGCTCTGTCCACAACATGACAAGGTTTTCATACAAAGTAAACAGACAAGGTATAACATGTTATTCAGTGAGTTTTAAAACTCACTGAATAACAGCTTAAAGCTATCACAGTTTCCACTACTGTGTTAGCATTAAGCTGCCAGTGTGCTTCTTCAAAAGTACTCGTCGGATGTTCAAATAGCTTCGGAAACCCCCTCCTCCCACACCTCTCTGAAGTCAGATTAGGGGGGGCTGTGTTTAACCATTTTGTAAGTTTCCAAACTGACTTTCGAACACATCTTACACCGTGATTGGTCAGCTGTGCGGAGGTGAGAAAGAAGCCAGGGTTTTCATTTTTGTTACACAACTGCTTAAACAACTCTATGAATGTCTTGCTGCACGCACACTGTCTGAAAACACATGCTATGATATCACATACCCCCTCTCTCTGCTGGCTTTTCACTCGGCCATCAAGTGTCACTGTTCTGTTGATTGATACACTGAAACACTTTTGATTTCCAACGAGGTCGGACAACATGTCATACCACTTCTTTTCTAGTATAACCATGGATGTATACATTTTTTTTCCAGTGACCACTTGAGGTATTGCAGCGAAAAATCCCCCCTGCGGCCCAAAAAGCCTTTTCCCCATAGACCACAATTGTAAAAGAGACGTCGGTAAAACTGTTGACAGGACACCTCGAACTGCAAACAAAATCGATCATGACTCTTTCTATTGTGAATTTTTGATCCATGGAGGTTTCATATTTGTAAAACATTCCTCGAGCCGAGAAAAGCGACATCATCGCGATGTAAAGGGCTGAGCGGGAGAAAACCTATTGTGCATATTCAGAGGGCTGTATACCCCGGAAGTAAACCAGGGAGCTAGAAAACTTTTTTGGCGTATGCACCAGGAAAGCAATTCTCATTGGAATGAATAGGCGCCATCTTGGGGTCCGGTATCCAGCTCTATAATAGAGTATTACCCAGCCCTTATGCTACACTAAGCTAACCGGCTGCTGGCTATGCAGCATTATAGTGAAGGACAGATATGAGAGTGGTATCAATCTTATCTAACTCCCAGCAAGAAAGCTCACAAGCGTATTTCCCAAAATGTCAAACGACGTCATACAGCAAAACTATGGATGCCAGATGTGAATGCGACTGAACAGATGAGGCTGCAGAGGACGCCTCAGCTCATTAGCAGGACATGATGAGGCTCTGCCATGAGCTCTGGCTCAGGGAAAATCTCAAAGCTAAACCTCAGTATCGATGTACTGTGTGTGTTAAGGGACTGTTACCGACAACCTGACACTCGCTCCCTTAACAGGAGCCGGAGACGAGTCAAACTAACAGCAACGTGATGCTTTTACGCCTCAACACAAACCGAAGGGTAAACACACGCACATACTCTCGATCGCGGGCATGAGCACAAACATACAACACACTGGATTATGTTCATGGTGTTGGCTGTATTATCAGCTGGGATCAATATATTCATGACATTTCTCATTTGGAAATCCATCTCACAGTGAAGGCGAGAGGCTGCAGCCAAGTACACACACTTCGATTTACAGTCTACATTCAGAGATCATTGCAGTCGATTTCAGACCGGTGGCTGAAATGGTCATCTTGTCTCAGTGTAACAACTGATAGGAGAAGTTCAATGCATGTGAGCACACGTGTGTGTGTGTGTGTGTGTACAAGCCAATGTGTGCATGTGAAACAGATGTGAATCATGTGTTTTAGTCATGCTTACACATACTGTACATGGCACAGAATAATGATTACACAAGTGTGTGTATCAGAAGTAAATGTTAACTGGTAATATATACAATACTATATTCATTTTTACACAAATTCTCTATTTGTTAGCTGTGATCGTGTTATTACATGGTTTGTGCACTGAACGGCTTTGAAATGACAAATTACATCATGGAGGCATGATGGTGTTAGATGAAGAAAGGAGAGGAAACTTTTTGCTTGATTACAGAGAGAGAGAGAGAGAGAGAGAGAGAAAGAGAGAGAGAGAGTATATAAATGTGAGTATATACTGTCAGTCAGGGTAGATGAGGAAGCCAGAGAAGGTGCTGTATTTGTTGGTGTTTCCGCCGTGAACTTTGCCGCCGTCCAGCTGCACGCACACTTCGTCTCCCACATCCAGGTGCAGGATGACGCTGTTGGACGCGTAGTCGTAGTTCTGATCTGCATCTTGAGCGATTGCACTGGCCCTCACCTGAGACAGAGACAAAAAAAAAATGTGTTGCTATAGGCTGCAAAGATGGAAAGAAATAAAGAAATACCACTGAGAAAGTCGTGATAGAGAGAGAGTTGTGTGGTCTGTGTTGAGGCTGTTTGTTGATATGTTCTGTGATATTTTTTCTAGGGCATTGTAAGCCTTTTTTGAAGAGATGAGGGAGATATAACAAAGGTCTCTGGGGATGCTGCGACTCACAGTCAACATCGTAACACCTACTCTAAACCACAGGGTACCGCATATGTTGTGCTGATATTAAATGTCTTTAAAATCTGACTATTTTCAAACCTTATATGACAAAAACTTGATGTTTTTACCCTAGTTTTAGTCTTCATGGTGTAAAAAATTACAATACAGTACTGAGCTTAATGGGAAAATGCAACTCTCCACTGGCATTATGTAATTGTTTTAGGTTTAGCAGCTTTTTGAAGTGCAATTTTGCATCCAGTTAGAACCTCTGCACATTTTACAAAAAATGTTGGACGGAGGAGGAATGTGGAGTAGTGTTTCGAATTTTAAATTTAAGTGTGGTGGCATGATTTTATCAAACAACGCATTTTAAGAATCTCGCAAATGGTGGCTCAAACTGAACACCTGCCACTCTCATTGAAGATTACTGACATAGCAACGCATTCTCATCCCAATTCATCACATACATCACATACACCGACACTTTGTCACAGCCGTCGGCATCAAACAAGTGCTTAATGTTCTAAATTAAACAAAAACACTTGTTTAGATTTAGGCAACAAAAACACTTACTTAGGTTTAGGAAAAACCAACATGGTTGGGTTTAAAATGGCAGTGAAAATGTGACTTGATGTTGTGAACACGGGACTCAAACGAACAGCTGATTGTAAAGTGAAAGTGAAACGTAACACACGGGACACGAACAGCGGTCTCCTGGATGAAAGCCTTGTGTTGTTGGACTCATCCACCTCCTGTCCCTCCCTCCCTCCCACCCTGTGTGTCTCTTTCACTCTTTAAGCTACGTTACCACAGCACTTTCCCTGAGCGTTTACTGATGCCTTGGATGGATTTACATTGTAGTTAATGGAAAGCCTGATGCGTCGCAGACCGGAGCTGTAGGGGGTGCATTGTGCAGCGGTATTCAACGCCAACGGCCGTGACGAAGCGTCAGTATTTGACGCCATAGGGATGAGAACAGGTTGGGCATAAATATAGCCCTTTTATTTGCTCAGATGATGATAGTATGACCAGCATTTTTTTTTTTTTACATCATTACTAAATGTAATTGAGCCATTTCACTCAACTCAAAAAAAGGTGTTTTTGTTTGTAAGGACTCTTCAAGGCAAGCTAATACAGCCTGCTACTACTACATACTACATACTATACAAACACTATTGAGGCATTTCATATTTTATTTAGATTCTCCTTCTTTACTTTGATATTGTTTAGAACATCCATGTCAATAAAGTTCATTGAATTACAATCAAATACATAAACACAAGAAAAAACTAAATTTTAATTACAGGACTGTTTTCATGTATCTGTGATCATGGATGTATATATACGTCCATTACTTTATACTGAAGATGAGCGATTTTCACTGGCTAGTTTCCAATCTTTCATCGTGGAAAACCGATTTATTTCCTCCCACAATCCTCTCTGCTCTTATTTGAACCGCTGGTACTGTAGCCCCAAAACACTAATCATCACCTGCAATGGAGGCCTGTTCAACACAGTTATCTAAATGTTAATTACTGGGTTGAGTAATAAAAGACATGTATAATGTATGTATAATATAGATTTCTGCATTCAACATGAAGAAAGCATATGTTATGTAATCCAGTGATCTAATCCAGATAGATTAATAAGGTTAATTCTAATCAAAACTGACAGTTTATAGTAAGAAGCTGATGATTTTAACAGGTTTATCTTTTTCATCTTGTCACAGTATCCCACCCAAAACCACCATCTGCTCACGTCATCTGGATGTAACTGGTGCCATTTTATTTCCTGTTTCATTCTGTGATCTCGGTGTAATGTCATCAGTACAGATGCCTTCCTGTCCACTGGGTAGACAGATGAGATGTGCAGTGATCTTTGGCCTCAAACCTCCATCTGAGAGCACAACCTTTCTTAGCCGCCATCAATTTTTCCGGAGGATTGTTGCTCTCACACCTGATCCACCTGTTGCAGTGAAGAGGCTGATAGGGATTGCGAGGATTGCATCCAAGAGGATCAGTTCTTTTGACTCCGACCCAAACAGGACAAGTTGACAGTGTTTGGTTTGTCCGTTCTGGGCTACTGTAGAAACATGCCGGCCGGCTCCCTATATAAACGGCTCATTTTAAGGTAATGAAACAATTCTTATTTTCAGGTGATTATGCACTAAAGAAAACATACTTATTAATATTATATTCTCAACAACAAAGCCATTGCACGCATTGCAATCTCAATAGCACAGGACATCACACACCCACTCAATCACCACCTCACCATAATGCCCCGCTCCGGGCGTTGGTATAGAGCACTGAGGTGCAACAGGGCTCGCTTTGGGAAAAGCCTGATACCGGCATTTATAGCTGCCTTAAACAACAGGCATCGCTGAAAAGGCTTGAGTGTGTACTGCTGTCCGTCATTTTCTGTTGTTGTCACTGTTGTATTGCAGTCTATGTTTGAAAACAATAAATACATTGCAATCGTAGACATTATCTGAGCAATTTACAGTGTAGGATTCGACTTCGCTTGTCATTTTCAAAGTATAATGTTGCGCTTGTGTTGGTTCAGTATCCTCAACCTGGCAACCCTCATGAACTTCAAATCTGGAGAGGAGTGGAGGGGGGAGACAACTCTCTCCAATAGTTTGAATTTGGCCTGCAGTACCCATTTTAAACGCTAGCTGTCAGTGTAACATATTGTTCCATTAAAGTAGCAGTAGGCAGTATATTTTTGGCGTCATTGGGCAAAAAATCCATATTAACATTTTAGCATATTGTAATTCAAGTGTTCTGAGAGAAAACTAGACTTCTGCACCTCCTCATGGCTCTGTTTTCAGGCTTTAAATAATCTAGCCCGTGACGGGAGACTGTGACCAATCACAGGTCATTTCATTAAGAGAACGTTCCTATTGGCTGTGCTCCGGTGATGTGACCGGAACTTGGCGTTCCTTCACCAGATATTACAATGGCGGCCGCGTCACAAACTTTCTCATTTCACAGCTAAACTGTGCACTACAAGATGATTCTGAAAATATTTGAGGAGAGAAATAGGCATTACAGTAACATAATATTGATTCATATTTGATCAGTGCTGCCTAGTTTGACCGTTTGGTCGGAGTTGGCGAATGATTGACAGCCGGCTCTCACGGCAACTGGACAGCGGACCTCAGATCAACTCTTACTGCTCGTTTTCCTCCGGTCTGTGAAATCTTGCAGATAACGTAAGGAGCACTGGAGGACACATAGGCACATGATTTTTTTCCGGTTACCTGTTTCATCATCCTGTCACAATATAACAACCGTTTTATAAAAATAATTTTTTTTGTATCATATTTGCTCTGATCTCTCCTACTTCAGCTTTAAATGGCAAAAAAAAAAGAAATCCTTATATATATATGTATATAATGCTAAACATGGACAACATGCTTCAGCAAAGGACAAAGACAGGTGAGCAACACCATAGCCTCAAAATTACCAAACAATATAATCAACACCCCGATAACACAGTTACAACAAGAGCTTGACATTATGAGCTTCATAAAACTGGCATTAATGTCTGCCATCAAAATTCAAAACCAACCCACTAAAGATGCATTATCTGGGGAGAAGACCACAGAACCTGGAGCCTGACACAATTTTAAAAAGTCCTACTGTCTGATGAGTCATTCTTCACTCTTTTATCTACATCTGGACAGGTTTATGTGTGCGGATGTGTGATTAAACTTGATGCTGGGTCTGTAATGGTATAGTTCAGGAGGAAGTCATTACTGTACATGTTTACATAGCAGTTAACACAAATGTGATACCACACTGAACGCAGCTCTAATGATGTCTGCATATTCCAAGATCATAACGCTCCTATACATGTTGCAATTACAAACGGTAGTCCACACAGTTGATAAATGTAAATGTTCCGTTTCGTGCTGAAAGAATTGAACGTGCATAATGAGCTGTTTCGGTGGCAAATACGGCGGCCTGGTGTTTCTATTGGAGTTCCAAGTTGTCTTTGCACCCAGTAAGCAAATCTGCTTATAATGAATTGTACCATCATTGGGTAAGTGACCAACTATTCAAGCAGAAGATCCATTTAATAGTGGAAAAATAAAGTACACAAGGACATAAATATTAATGAATGCAAATATGCTACCCTCACTCCATCCTTGTCTCCAGCTCTGGGTCGGACTGGTCCATCATCTCCACCAGTCGTCAAGCTTCCCCCGACTCTCTTGTGATCACTAAGACAAATCAAATAAGACTAAACTACCCATTTCTCCTCGTCCTCCATCAAATGATGAGTTTTTTTCCACACCCACTTCATCAATTGAACTCAATATATTTCGCCATACGAGCATTTCTTCTCCATGCAGAGAAGGTGAACATTTTTATTCCCCCTCCTCCAGACAGAAATGAATCGATACATTTCCTTTGTTTTAATTCAACTCACATCACTCCATTAATTGTTGTCTCTCTCCAAACCTCACGCCCCTTCCATCACCCCTCGCCCATTCGCTACCCCATCGCTATCTCTTCATCCTGGACCCATCTATCCATCTTTTTGTGTCCTTACACTCCAATTAGATGCAGGTCACGCACACATTTTCTCTCCCCCGCCATGGCAGTGTTGGCGGGAGCAGCGACTAAGTGTGTCCCTGTCCGGTCTAAATCGGATTGATTAACGGCGTGCTGCTGTGGCAGGTCTCCTGAGGACCCCTCCCCTCCGCTCTCCCTCCCTCCCCTCCCCCCTTCGCAGCATCCCTCACCCCTCCCTACCTCCAGATGCGTCAGGGCGGGCTATACACGGCTGCAGGCTACAGTAATTGGTAGTCGGATAGCCATGGCAGCTCCCCGCCTAATAGGTCCAACTCCTCAATAACTCCATACAATCACAATAAATGGGGGCACAGGATAGGCTACAGTGGTCAAATGGGCCCATGAAACACTGGCAGGAGGTCAGGAGAAGATCACACACACACACACGCACGCACACACACACACACAAACACACACACACACACACACAAAATCCATCTCAATCGCTCTCTCTCTCTCTACATCTCGATGAGAGCATCTCTCTTTGTTTTTTATGAATCTCAAGTGAACACCTGAGAAAAACCACGCAGCATACGAGACATTTTGTGATTTTGTACTGTTGGACTGTTTTTCCTCTGAAGGGACTGAACGGCTCCCCTGAGGAGACCTAATAGGTTTTAGGAAAAATATAACAGTAAAGAGATTCTGACATCTTGTACGTCCAACATCTGTCTACATGGTTGAACGGCAGGATTCCCCTGACAGTGTTTTCAGCTGAGTTAGAGGCTGACAGGCTGCTGAAACTCGCTACGAACACAATATAAGATTACAATTAAAACTGGTTTACATCTAATGCATGTGCATGGACGACATCATTACAATCCCTCCTATTAAAGTATATGATTAAACTGCATGCTGCACATTAAAAAACACCTGTATCATCCGTGTTTAAGAGTCATATACTGTAAGTTGCAGCAGTGATATTCACACCACCTCATTGTAATGACATTTTAAGCATGAACATCAGCTAATTATATTTGCCAGCCAAAAGGACACACTATTATTTATGGCATTTTATGGTTGACTTCCTTATGAGACACGCAGGTTTACTTATGGCCTCGACTCCACGAGACAGTGGAGATGCTGACATTTAATGTGTTATGTTTATGATTAATTCATGTTTGCATTCTCCTCTGTATAGTAACCCAGTGGACATGTTTATACATTTTATGCACATATTTGTGGCATTCAAAATATTATCACAGTCATCATCAATATTATTGCCATAATGGAATATGAGTTAATCATGAATTAATAGTCATCATAATCGTACTCAGGTAAACAAAACAAGAAAAGAAAGAGGTTAAAATATTTGCTTATATTAAATATTTCTTGATATCAACTAAGACAATTAAATATGTGTAAAGAGTGTATTATTTATTATTATTTGTATCAGTGGTAGAAAGTAACTAAGCACATTTACTTAAGTACTGTGCTGAAGTACAATTCATACATGAGTATTTTTATTTTATGCTACTTTATACTCCACTACATTTATCTGACAGCTGTAGTTACAAGTAACTCTTCAGATTAAGATTTTACATTAAAAATATATCATGATTTTATAAAATGCAGTGCTTTGATATAGATTAAACACCTAAAATAATTAGAAAAATTAAAGCTGCAACAATTAATCAAATAGTTGTCAACTATTAAATTAATCACCAACTATTTTGATAATTGATTAATCAGTTTGAGTCATTTTTTAAGAAAAAAAAAGAGACAAAAATTCTCCGATTCCAGCTTCTTAAATGTGAATATTTACTGGTTTCTTTACTCCTCTATGACAGTAAACTGAATATCTTTAACGTGTGGACAAAAAGACATTTGAGGACGTCATCTTGGAAACACCGGTTGACATTTTTCACAATTTTCTGACATTTTATAGATCAAACAACTAATCCATTAATCGAGAAAATAATCACCAGATTAATCGACAATGAAAATAATGGTTAGTTGCAGCCCTACAGTAAATAAAGTAAAACCAGCTCCATCTCAACCAGCTGCAACAGTAAAATGCTTCTTATGCATTCATGTATCAGTATTGAGAACCTAATAATTAATATATCATTATATATCAATGATAGGGGCAATTTTTCTGTGCATACTTTAACTGTGATACAAGGTACACTGTAAAATCTGACAAATTGATTTTACTTTAAAAAAGGAGAAAAACTGATTACCTTGAAAAAAAAATAGGTAAATAGCTATTATTTTCAAGGTGTTTATTTTAAGGTCATACGTTTGGTGTGCTGAAAACACATCTGTGCTTTTACTCAAGGAGAATTTAGAGTGAAGGTCTTTAACTGATATTTTCTACATCGTTGTATTGGTGTTTTTCCTTAATTTAAGAACCTAAATACTTCCTCCACCACCGTGTGAATACATTTCTTGGGCCGAGCCCGAGCCGATGACATTGCAGAGCTGTGTGACACTGAAACCAGAACACAGACGAGTCTGCAGGTTCGGCTGTCAGCAACAATCACAGTGAAACAGTGTTTTCTTAAAGTGTGCAGGAGGCGCCGGCCAGGGCTTTGGGAGTGAAAACAAGAGGGAAAGGCAAATCAGGATTATTGTCAACAGCGGCGGAGATTGATAGCGACAAGGGAGTGAATTTCTGTCTGTTGGCTCAACGCCGTTCTGACTTGATCTGCTGCTGTTGGGGAGAAGGGAGACCCGCGGGACAATAGAGAAGATTACACTGCCTCCACTTTTCATTAGGGGGCAACATTAAATGGGAAGAGAGAGACTGAGGAAGGTGGGACAGAGAGAAAGAGAGAGAGGGGGAATTGACAGCACAGAAATAATTCACAGACAGTGCTAAATGCTCAATAAAATCTACATTTTCAGCTGTGAGCCACTGATTTGTGTGACATATTTAAGGGCTGACATACTGTAT
This sequence comes from Sebastiscus tertius, assembly GCA_916701665.1. NCBI lineage: Eukaryota > Metazoa > Chordata > Actinopteri > Perciformes > Sebastidae > Sebastiscus > Sebastiscus tertius. The sequence goes on along the minus strand of CAKAOH010042338.1, from coordinate 52,617 downwards.
TTCAAATTTATTTAGCCAAAGATTTTCATCATTTTTATGTGTATCGACCCAATATCAAAGTGCGTGTTCATAATGTTTATGTCTGGGCTTTGTCTCGGGGAAAAATGATGGAAAGAGGGAGGAAGATGGGGTAAAGGAGAAAAGAAGGAGTGAAAAGGAGAGTAGAAATTTGGATAAGGACACAGACGGGTGAGCAGCTGCATGCACTTTTAACAGTCTAAGCACAGGATTGGGGTAAAGGAAGCCAAAGTTGAGAGGGGCTTTGAGTGATGGGGGAGGGAGTCTGTTGGATAACAAACTGATCAAGCATGCCTGCTTCGGAGGAAGGGGGGTTTAAATGAGGTTGGGGAGGCGGGCTGTCCGTGTAGTGTGTTATTTTTTTTTTCAGTTTTGTTTTGTTTCGCAGCGGCGCCTTGATCCTCTGGTAATAAAACTGACAGGATTCATTCACTGTGATGTACAGACCTCTCAGAGCGGAGCGAGGCGATTGAGACGGGGTCTCTTAAACTTACCTGAGGGACCTCTAAGGGTGAACTGGGAGAGAGGAGAAGGGCAATTGAAATGGCCCTTTTTGTAAAAAGCCGCTCTGCCTCCACCCATGTGTACCAGCCTGAGGTATCCTGTTTCTATTATGCAGGTCGACACGTAACCCTTCTCCCTACACTGCAGACTCACACACTAATTGGCATACTAAATGTTAATATTTTGCCATGACACTCAAGACCCAAGGTGTCAAGATGTTGATTAAAAAGTCTCTAATTGGCTCTAGACTGAAACCTTTGAGGGGAGAGGAGATGCCTTAATTGGGTATAAATGGGTTCTGTGGATGGCATACCTGCAGATAATCAGCTGACAAAGCCTCACATCTGGAGTTAAATTATAGTATTATAGGGCTAAAACTAATGATTATTTTCATTGTTGATTAATCTGTCAATTATTTTTTCAATGAATCAATTAGTTGTTTGGTCTATAAAATGTCCGAAATGGGGAAATAGGTCGATCAGTGTTCTCCAAAGCCCAAGATGACGTCCTCAAATGTCTTGTTTTGTCCACAACTCAAAGATATTCAGTTTACTGTCATAGAGGAGTAAAGAAACCAGAAAATATTCACATTTAAGAAGCTGGAATCAGAGAATTTAGACTTTTTTTTTTCTTTAAAAAATTCTTCAAACAGATTAATAAATCAAAATAGTGAATAGTGAATAATTAATTTAATAGTCGATAACTAATCGATAAATCGTTGCAGCTTTATGACATATTGTTTATTGTCTCATATTAACTCTGTGTGTTTTACAATGGTATGTGCACAGGGAACACAAACAGCATGCATCATATAAAACCTGTTCACGGGGCAGAAGTTAATAGCCCTCTAATTCTGATATAGATACTCTTAAAATTTTAATAATCCGATATGCATTTTACTGTTGTTCACGTTAGCTGTGCCACTGTCAAACACTGCAAAACACTGTTGCTGTTTATGAAAGAGACAAAATCCTGCTTGCCTGATGAGGAGAAATAATGATATAATGGGGAGGCAAAAGGAAAGCACAACAAAGGCACGACGAAACACAGTAACAACCAGCTAGGTCGTTTCAGTCGGCAGAATATAATGGCCTCAGCCATTATAACAGAAACATATAGTCAAATAATGGCTGTGTGCATGAACATGCGCATAAATGTGTGTGTGCTCTCAGAGACAAAGACAAGAAGGGAAAACGAGGGCGAGCTGCAGGGTATATATGAGAGGACCCTTTCTGTTTGCTCTACAAGCTGTCTGAAAGGATGGATTTTTATCCTTCATCACAAAATGTTTCCCATTATAATAGCCTCTGACACTAAAACAATGCACCACACACAAAATTAGCCTTGATTATTAATTATTCTACTAACACACGCAACCATTGAGGCAAAAAACACGGCTCCCAGAAGGAAAAAAATAAAATAAATTTGAAACTGTCTAATGAAGTGCCACATGAGGCTCGTACTGACACCTTGTCTGACGTACTGTAATCAGCAGCTTCCACCTCTCACAGATCACACCTACCTACTGGAGGAGAGACGTTCATTTCCTCTAATTGAGTCCAAGCTTGTCATCACCACAACTTGTGTGATTTATTTAATTATCTAATTAGCTCTTAGATCGTCTTAGCTTATTTTCTTATGTACACACATAAACCTTGGTTGTCAGTTTGTGCATTGTCTTTGTTGCTTGTTGCTTGAGAGCCGGCCTAGAAGAGAGCCGGTCTCACAGGAAAACGTATGAATAGAATGACATTACAAGGACACTGTGTGTCATGAGGACGCATTGTAGGCATTTCGTGTGTCATTTGTGCGCCATGCAACAAAAATACGGTAATGTACGCAGTTAAGTTTAGGCAACAAAACCACTTAGTTAGGTTTAGGAAAAACATCATGGTTGGGCTTCAAGAAAATATGTGAACTAAGTAAAATACGTATGGAGAGAACATAACATAAATACAGAAAACTAATGTAACTTACAAACAGAACACCGGTCTCGAACACCGGTCTCCTGGTTAAAGCTTGTGTGTTTGTTGGAGCCATCCACCTCTCCACCTGCCAGCTCACCATAAGCTTTCTTTCTCGCTTTATGTCAGCATACAGTATTTACGCGCATGAATTTACATTGCAAATGTCAGTGCAAGACTACAAGGCAAACAAATGACACGTCAAAAGCAAGAAAGGAGTTCTTATTGTGTATTATCATGTCGTTCATACACCTTTTTGAGCAAACGGGTCTTTGCTGATTGTTGCTTGAGACACCTGGTCTCATGGGGAAGCGTATAAATAGCACGACATTCCACGGACTTTCCACGTGACCATGAGGACGCATTTTAGGCTTTTCGCGTGTCATTCGTACGCCATACAACAAAACTATGGTAGCGTCCACAGTTAGGATAAGGCAACAAAATCACCCACTTAGGTTTAGGAAAAACGTACAGAAACAGCATGACATAAGTACGGAAAACACTTCACAAACGTCACTAAAAAACACATGATAAGCGTCACTGATGTAACTTGCAAAACAAAACACTGCTCTCCCAGTTAAAAGTCATGTGTTTGTTGTACCCATCCATCTTCCCACCCGCCTGGCATAAATATTATTTCTCACTTTTACTTCTGGCTCTGAGCGTAGCATATTTCAACGCGTTCTCATCCTAACCCGTCACATACTGACGCTTAGTCAGACCCCTCGGCGTCACTTTTTGGTCGCAGTAAACACGTGCTTAATGTTGTGAATTAAACAAAAACTTTTGTTTAGGATTAGGCAACAAAACGACTTTGTTAGGTTTGGGTTTAAAAATTACTAAACTTTTACAGTGCAAATGTGACTTGACGTTGCGAACACGTGACTCGAACGAACAGCTGATTGTAACATGAAACGTAACGCACAGGACACAAACACCGGTTTCCTGGATGAAAGCCTTGTGTTTGTTGGACCCATCCACCTCCCCTCCCGCCTGCCCTGTGTCTACGTCACCACACCACTTTCCCTGTGCGTTTACTGCTGCTGTGGATGGGTTTACATTGTAGTTAATGGAAAGCCCGGTACGTCTTATACCGCCGCGAAAGGTTGCCAACAGCTATGACGAAGCGTCGGTATTTGACGCCCTGGGAATGAGAACGAGCTGCATATTTATGCACGTGTTTGCATTGCAGTCAGTACATACTACATGGCAAACACGCCTTTGCTGCTTGTTGCTTGAGTGACAGCCTGTCTGCTTAATCCAAACCCTTATTCATAATAATTAGACGTTAACCCATGCACTATAATAAAATACAACATATGCACCTCCATCAGAACCCGATAAATCTATTATTCTAACCTGAACATCTTTACCTTTACTCCGAAACTTAATTCTCCACTTTTAATTAATCTTTCCCTCCAACCTTTACACCTTACATTGTTAAGGCTGAGCCACATGTCAGAGCATTTTGTTAGGCTTTAATAAGGCTCAGCTTCGTCCACCAGTCTCCTCCTCCTAATGCCACTGCCACATAATGAGGTCACCGTGTGTCAATAGCAGATGAGATGCCAAAAAGCTGCTACCACACTGATCAAATCATCAAAACTATATTTTGTGTGTGTGTGTGTGTGTCCGACCAACTGACCAGCTCAGTTTCTCCCATATTGGACCAGCTATAAATATTCATACTCCCTCTCTCCATGCTCATCACTGTAAAGGGCAAAGTACATATTGGTGGTGAATTATATATCCATTGAAAAGGTCATCCACCTCAACACCAATCCTTTGATGAGTTATGGGACACGATGAGTGAAGAGGATTCTTGCTTTGAGTGATTCATCTCTGCAAACTTGGCGCAAACTTGAACATCAGCTTCACATTTCGTTAGCAACATGTGTCTGATTAGTTTCATATATGTCAGTCATATATAGCTTTATCCCATCTCCTCAACTCCTCCCTTCACCAGAGGACAGAGGACGCTCTCATGTTTCCTTTTCTCTCAACCCTCCTCATGTCCACTCTCCTGTGAATATTCATCTATCCATGTCTCTCTCTGTCAGCCCACGGGTCTGTGTCCTGCCTGTCCCTGCAGTGATCTCTCCTCAGGATGCGTCTTATTCTCAGCTCTCTTTGACAAGACATTGATCAACACCACGCATATCAGTCTGACAATTGTTGTACACACACACACACACACACACACACACACACACACACACACACATCCACCCATGCTGCGAACCACACTATAAACAGGCATACCAAGTTTTAAAGGAATAGTTTAAGCGCTTTGAGTGGTCAGAAGACTAGAAAAGCGCTACATAAATGCAAACCCATTTACCATTTAGTTTGACATTTTGGGAAATTATTCACTTTCGATGTTACTCTCATATCTGTATGATAAATATGTACAGTAGCTGGAGCCAGCATCATGTTAGTTTAGCGTAGCAGTTTGGCACATAACCCCCCCATAAAATGGCAAATTGTAATTTTTACACTTTGTTTTTTGTAAGACTAAAACAAACGAGATAATAATAACAATAATAGCCTAATGTGTTAATTAGCAGTGTTGTGCAGTAACACAAAAAGCATGTTACAGTATCGTAATTACTTATTTTCAGTAACAAGTATTGTAAGACATTACAATTTGAAATACAGTAGCCTATATCAGTGGTGACCAAACTTTTTCATGTCAATAATAATCGCAATTAATCGCCTGATTGTCCATAATTAATAACAAAATCACACAAACAATATGCTCAAATCATAACATGGTGTACTCAAGCCCAACAGGCAACAACAGCTGTCAGTGTGTCAGTGTGCTGACTTGACTATGACTTGTCCCAAACTGCATGTGATTATCATAAAGTGGGCATGTCTGTAAAGGGGAGACTCGTGGGTAGCCAGAGAACCCATTTTCATTCACATATCTTGAGGTCAGAGGTCAAGGGACCCCTTTGAATATGGCCATGCCAGTTTTTCCTCGACAAAATGTAGCGCACATTTGGAGCGTTATTTAACCTTGCGACAAAGCTGTTGTTGCCTGTTGGGCTTGAGTTTGCCATGTTATGATTTGAGCATATTTTTTATACTAAATGCAGTACCTGTGAGGGTTTCTGGACAAAATCTGTCATTGTTCTGTGTTGCAACGGATCGCTGAATAAGACATTTTTAGGCAACCGAAAGGTTATAATTAACTTTTATGAACTGAAAACACACTGTGAAAGTGTTAAAGTTGTAAGACGAAAACACAGTCAACTCCCAGATCAGACAACGCCGTGGTAGCGACCTGTCAATCACAAGGTAGCCACGCCCTAAAGCATCCCCTGCTTTATGGTCTATTTGACTCTAAATGGGACCATAAGTTACTAAATGAACAGCATGCTGTATTGAAGAAGACTTGAAACTAGCGATTGAGACCATAAACTCATGTTTACAATGTTTACTGAGGTAATAAATCAAGTGAGAAGTAGGCTCATTTTCTCATAGACTTCTATACAATCAGACTTCTACAGAGGAGTCGCCCCCTGCTGGCTAGCAGGTAGGGACGTGAGAGCGGGATCAATCTTCTCATCTAACTTTTGGCAAGAAAGTGAATAAGCGTATTTCCCAAAATATCAAGCTATTTCTTCAATGCATGTCCTCACTACATAGCTACATTCATTATCTCACAGTGGGACAAAGTTGTCTCACATAATGACAAAATAAAATCCACATGAACAGAAGACCCGTTCAGAATGATTGTTACAGTAATAATGACAAACTTTTTCAGTGTTATCCTCAAGGTGTTTCCCATTGACCTAGCTGGTTCACTCCGCTACGACAGCACTTGTCTATTCACAGAAAGGTGCGATGAAACTGTGAGGGCAAGATCAGCACTGAATTGGGTTAAATAATTTAGCTGATGGAAAAGATAATTAATGGAGAAGGAGTCAATAGCCAGCGTGGACGGTAAAAGTGTGTGTGTGTGTGTGTGTGTGTGTGTGTGTGTGTGTGTATAAAAGGAGGGGCACAGGTGGAGGCGAGAGGATCTCATCTAAAGGCTATGAAAGATTTAACAGCCAGAGAGGACAGGAATGACAATGTCTGTGAAGGCACGCAACAAACCAAGTCCTCCAATTATATCTGGCATTTAACTGTCTGTCCTCTTTACCCTGCACTTTATGCACATCCCGCCAAATCAATGAAATAGGGAATAACTGTTTTTATGGACTTGACCAGTCACAAAAAAGATCTATAAAATAATGATGTGTGTATTTGGAAGTCTATAAAACCAAAGCAGTATGAAGAAAATCTACTTTTGTTCTGAATCTGACAGTACGTTGATTTAATCATAGTTGTTAGCTCGTACATGTTAGTTAAAAAATATTGCAGTTGAATTTGGTGCTAGTGAGACAACGGGTCAAGGAAGGGATTTGTTTGTGGTGCAGATTCAGGAATCTAAAAATAAATGTATTCATTGCAAAGTAAAGCATTGTGAACATTTTCCCACTTTTCTCATGAACTATTGCACAAGTTTCAATTTAAAAATCTGGCAAATCTGCGTGATTTGATGTAGCTGTAGGTGCAGTGGATTGTGTAGCCTTGCTGGAGGTATGCTTTCCAAATTTAATAACTACTTTGGAAATCGATTAATTGTTTTTCAGTCATTTCTCTGTTTCCAGCTTCTCAAATATAAGGATTGAATTTTTTTGTCTGTATTGTGAATTTAATATCTTTGGGTTTCGGACTGTTGGTTAGGCAAAACAAACAATTAGAGGATGTCACCTTGGGCTCTGGCAGGTTGTGATGTGCATTTTTTCCACATTTTTTTAAATGCCAAAGGAAAATAACTGTCAGCAGCCATAATTTCATCACCTCCATCTGGATCCAGATCTGCACAAAATACCCCTTGTGATAGGCAGTCATGGTATGCATGTGCCAGTTAATATCCTGGATTTGACACCAAACAAAGTTCTTGGCCCATGCCCTATATGTACTGAAATATGTTGACAGGTTTTTGAGATATCCTGGTAGCTAACAAACAAATTGAACCAGGGGTGCATGGGTGGTTCAGGTGAAAACCACTGCAACATAACCAGGTTTGATTCCCAGTGTGCAGGCCCCATGATGTCATTGGTGACGTCGTAGGTAGCGTTGTTGAATTTCGACGAATGGTGTGAAAGCCAACAAGGCCGGCTGCATGTCCTCGCTGCAGCACTAATGGTTCCTATACTGACTGGGCCGGGTTGCAGCGTCAACCTCCCTGTGAAACTCATCTTCGGCAGGTGATAAGAACTGGCAGGCGATGCCATGTCCGGCTGCAGTATTCAGAAAAAAAAGAAAACCTACATTTTGTTTTTACACAAAACAGGGATCAGGGCGCTCTAATGGTTAAGACTTATACGACATAACTGCAATGTCCAGTGGCAAATTTTACGTAGTGGCTAAACGGTGTTACTACAACTTCCGTGTCCATCACGTGATGCCATTGGGCCCAAAAAGACTTTTTCCCATAGACTAACATTGGGAAAAATACACCTGTAAATCAGCAGATAATACTTGTTACACTTAAATAGAACTTATTTAAATCATTAAGGTCGTAAAGGTTGTAAAATGCACTAATAGCCGAGTCCAGAGTTATTTTCCTTCCTCCGCTCATGTGAATGAGACCCAGAACGAGCTGCTGGGAGGCGGGGTTAAAGGAAACGCTATTATGCCTGCTCTATGGGCCAAATGGACGCATTAGATCGCCAAAGATTCGTGTACTTTGTCACTTGGAAGTCAAGCTTTTTTTGCTTCATGCACCACTGTACAACTCTCAGAATGAACAGTGGCCCGCCTCCAACGCTGTATCCAGTTCTCTCTATACATCCATGGGTTTGCTGGACACAAACACAAGATGCATTTTTGTGTGATATGTGACTTAGAAGTATAATGCGAATTTTGCATGTTCACATAATAAGGAATAATAAAGGAAACTGGGCATTTTTCGCATTTAGTGAAGAAGGCTTCAGTTCAAACCGCTGAGCATGTCCCCTGTTGAATTCTTACTGGCCCACTCACTGTATCTAAAGGCTTTGAAGATAGAAAGTGAACAGCAGCCCAGCAGGGGGATGGTCGGCTCAATAGCAAATTGCTGTCCGTTCATGTACCGTGTAAATTATGTGCAGAGAAACTACCGTTGTACCGTCAAACACTCAGGCTCCTCTGACTTGTAACAATGCAAAGCGTGCCTTTTCTTCTCTGGTAATCCCCAGGACGTCACTCTTCTGTTCTGCAGCACACATGTCAGAATCAGGGCTCCTCAACACAGTGAGGGCTTAGTACTTCAAGCTTGTCACGGATCTCCAGATGGAAGCATTCCAGGCTTTTTTCCAGGCATTTGTACTTGTTTATTTATTAGTGTTAAAGTCAGAGTTCCTCAGAGGACAGTAGCCAGCTGTTGCAGTTTGGCTTTGTTCCGCAGAGACGTGGAGGATTGTTATCCTCCTGATCGCTTGGCTGTCACTCTCTCTTTCTCGTGCTCTCTCTCCCCCTTTTGCGTGCGTGTTGTACAATTAATTACAGTTTTCCATGTAAAGCTGCTCTCAGTCCCACCTCTGTTTCTACTTTCATCCTGCTTTCGTTTCTTCTTTTTTTGTCCTCCAAAGTTAAATCAACAACTTTGAAAAAAAGCTTTTTGAACGTGTTCTGATTAAACTGTATTATTAAACAGAGGGTTGATAGTTTTTCTCCATACAAGAGTTAAGATTTCATTTTATGGTATAACTTTGCTTTAGACTTGACTTTGTCTCAAACTTCATCATGGTGCTTTCAATGCTCAGTTGTTAAGAAACTACTTTTTTTTCCAACATCAAAAACTGAGTGGTAGATGTTGGTAGTTAATTTCACAACACCAACAATCTGTGCAATACAATGCCGTTCAATTGAATAGCCTTAATGTAGAAAGACTACATTTGTGATGCTTTTATTTATCTCTTTTTGTTGACTCTGTGTCAGAGAGGTGTTGCTTATGACATTTTTTTGGATGTCTCAGGAAAAAAACGACAGCATCAGTCATTTCAGAAAATGCCCAAAAGCGACGTATGTTTATGTTCAAGTGACTGTAGGAGGTATCTGGTCCGATGGGAGGAAAGGAGGAAGTTGTGTGATGATGTTTTAGAGCCCCAAAGTCTGCAGAGGGAGGAAGTCGAGTTGGACGAAGGGGTCAACATTGGATTTTGACATGTGACATGTGCTATTTAGCTCCCATTACCTACTAACAGTTGGTTTCTTGTGACACTGACCACAATCGTTCCCTAACATTAACCAAGTGGTTATTATTGTAACCATGGCGATGGCGTTACCCTGACCTTAACAAATAGTTATTTTAAACCAGATTTGGATCTTTCCCCAACCTTAACCAAGTCGTGTTTGTGCCTAAACATAACCACACCTTACTTAATTGACTAGGACTTTATTTGGTACTCTTTTAATGTCTAATTTTGATTATTTTGTACTTTTTTTATGTCTAGCCATGTGTGTGTTAACTAATCTTCTTGTAATGCCTATTTTTTCTTACAATTTCATTGTTCTACCTGCCTGCACAAGTACTACGGATATTAAATAGCAATTTACTAGAATCACAGAAATACATCTCTCCTTGTCTTATATGAAGTTAAAGGACCAATATGTAATATCTTACTGTAATAGATCATAAAATTAATTTTAAATGTCATCAGAGATTAAGGAAACATGCTGAATTGAAATACTGGCTTCTACAATAACAATGGTTAGAACGGTTTTATTTTTGTGATTTTTGTGTTTTGTAACCGTTTGGAGGTATCGGTTCAGAAAACATTTATATGTGTCGTACCAGCATGATAAAAGTGTTGCTGTTATTGTGTCTTAATTAAACTCTGTACATGACTGGGCAAACGATTTTCCCTATTTTTGTTGGTTAATATCTGCAGACAGAGTTTGTTTCTAAAGGTGGAACTCTCAGATCACAATATCAGCAGGAAACTTCACACTCACCTGTCCGTTCTTCTTCAGGTCGGCCCACATGCTCGTCCCGTCGCCTCCTCTCATCAGGACGTGGTAGGTGAAGTAGTAGATGCCGGGCAGAGGGCAGGTGAACTTGCCGGTGCTCGGTTCGTAGTAGTTCCCTACGTTGGTCACCACGTCATCAAACTTCAGTATTTCACTCCCTTCGTGTTGTTTCCGGAGGCCTGCGTAGAAGGCGATTTTGATACTGTAGGATTGGCCGTAGCCACCTGGTCCAGGCCCTGGCGGACCAGGTGGGCCGGGCTTGCCGGGCTCTCCGGGGGGCCCCTTAGGTCCTGGTGGACCAGGAAGTCCGGCGCTCCCTCTGAACCCTTGTTTGCCCCTGCGGTTCGAGAAGTCTGGGGGCTGAGGGGAGACGGCTGTCAGCTCTCCCTGTGGGGGGGTGAAAGTGTCACACACCATCTTGCAGCTCCCGCGCATCTCGTAACGCGTGCCCCCTCCTCCGGACCCTCCCCCCTTGGTGGTGTGGACCAATAGGGGAATGGCCACCAGCAGGACCAGGACCATGGCCACGCCGACTCCAGCCCCGATGACTCGTTTCTTGCGGCTGAGCCGGGAGGCGGCCAGCGTGAGGAAGTCCTCCTCCCCCTTAGCTGGAATGGTTGTGCCGGCCAGACTGAAAGCTGAAGAAAGTAACTACTGGATTGAGAAAGTGGAGGAGGAAAATATGTGATTGTGTGGGGTGGAGAAAGGAAATGGGGCTATTCTAGGAGCGGGACAGTCTCAGACAGGAGAAAATCAGAAGTCGGGGGGAGAATGACAAATAGGTCTTTCCATTTCTTGGTATTCAGTATGGTTTGTTTTGTATCCTTTTATTTTTCAATTTCCACTGGTTCACAATGTCAGAGGGCTTTCAGCCTATCTAAAGATAACACATTATTTTGCAAAAATAACATAAATATTTTAAATGTCTTTGTCAAAAATGAGCATCACCGTTAAGATGTTGGATTTTAGGGCTTTTTTTACTTTCATCCAGCTCTTTCTGGAGGCTCCAGTGAAAAGCTTTCAGTTGCTCAGGCAGAGAGCTGTCAGGTGGGGTCTACAGTATTCCCACTGGAGTTCATCTCACCCACCACATATGGGGAAGGGCGCTTTACTTGTCTGTCCAGGAACGAGAAGAGAAGAGAAGAACAAGGAAACTGCTAAATCTCTGCTCTTTTTCTATATCCCTTCTTGTGCTTTTTGTTGATGGGCTCACACAAGAGCTTGGATTAGATTTATCTCAGCGGTCTACTCCTCCATTCAAAGTAGCCACAGATTTGTTACAGGTCATAAAAAAGGCAAATTCTGAGGAAAGGGCCGGCCAAATTGTATTGAATGTGCAGGGAACTTGTTTTAAAGGCAGCTTGGATGAAGCAGAGAACATTTTCACTGAATCTATAGAAAGAAACACACACACACATATAATTAAATAAGAACTAACAAAACAAATACCTTTGCTATAACACATATTAACTGGAAAAAATAGAAAAAAATAACAAATAAAGCATTTCATTTTGTTATTATCAAATATTTAAATTTTAAAAAAAAGAAAAAAATGTAATACAGGATACTGTGAGTATTTTATGCTATTTAAACATATGTGTCATTATTGATTAAAAAAAAAAAGACATGGGAAACCTCAGTAATATAGGCTAATAATCAAACGAGCTGAGGTCACAGCTACATGTTGATATTATTACAGGCCTACATTCATTATAGTCTACAAACTCACAAACACTCTAATATTCTAATTAATTCTAATTCTAAGAATAACATCCTTATAATTAAATCGGGCACTTCTATTTTAAACATCCGTCCACATTTAATCAGAGCAAGAGCAAATAAGGATTATCACCAGCAAACTTTTTTGAGAAACTCAGATCAGCTTACCCCAATGTGTTTTTTCTTTCTTTCTTTTCTACCCGGTTCTCAGTGTTTTCTCATTCTGCGGGTTCAGATGGAAACGCCGCAGGAAAAACCTGGTCCAGGACTGAAGACTGAAGACTGAAATCCTCCCAATAAGCGCTTTTCACCGTCGCATCGGGTGAAGTTTGCGCTGCAAAACTCAAAGTCCCACTAATAATAATAATGATTAAACTTGCAGCATCTCATCCAGGACTCCTCCTGCATGGTGGAACAATGCACCGTCCACAATGCAGCGCTCAGAGCAGAGAATTAAAACATTAATAAAAAAAAGAGTGGTAATAATAATGATAATAAAAGCAATTCAAAAGTCGCGTCCGTCAAATAAAATGACACATTCTGGAGAGTTACTTTTGCAGACTTTCGCCCTGCAGAAATCCCGCTGCAGAGCGACTTTATTTGCAGAGCAACAGTTCACTCACTTGTTGTATTTTCCGTCCTGCGTCTCTCTCCTCAGCATCTTCTGCCTCCTACCAATCCCCCCTCCTCTCTCTCTCTCTCTCTCCAACACACACACACACTGAGACTCACACACACACAGAGACAGACACACTGAGCTTCACCCTCCCATCCTGCCTGTGTGACCTTTTCACCAATCAAAATGACTACATCTGTTTAATAGTTTAATCAAAGGTTGTCGTTTTACGTTCAAATTTTGAAGATTAATTTGCAGTATTGAACCAAAAAGCTGATATATATTTATTCTATATATTTTTTTATTATTATATTTAATATTTATTGCTGTATATAACTGTTCAACATAGGCTTCATCCGAGATCACATACTATATGCACTACACATACTCAATATGTGTTTACTATAGTTCAACATCCTTTTGTGTGAATAAACAGTAGTGTGTATCTATTTTATTTGGAGGCACTGAGCAGTAATTTATGTCGTCACTTCCTCCTTGGATTGGAGATATGTAACCATGGTAACCCGTGATAACCTCATTTGACCAAATCAAAGTCTGAATTAGTTTAAAAAAATAAATTACTTTTATATTACTATTACTATTACTATTACTATTATATTTCACTTTGCTAAGCGTAATATATATTTTAAATTAATTCAGATTTTGATTCTCACAAACCGTAGTTTTGGTCACATGAGGTTGAATGAGGTTGAGAATGAAATTTGGGATGAAGCTTGTATTTTCAGTAGCACTGAGCAGTAATTTATGTCGTCACTTCCTCCTTGGGTTGGAGACGTGTAACCATGGTAACCGTGACAACCTCATGTGACCAAATCAAAGTCTGAATTAGTTTAAAAAATATACAACGCCTAGCAAAGTGAAATCTTATACTTACAGTTAAATTGAAGCGTTATTGATGTTTCAGAGCTGTCCGTCAATGTCCGTTATGAAAGTTATCGTCGCTACCGCATTGCATTGTGGGATATTTATGCTGTCAGAGTTTGCATCCTACTACGGTACTACAACTTCCCAACGGCCCAAAAAGAGTTTTTCCCATAGACTTACATTGGGAAAGAGATGTCTGTAACTCAGCGGATAATCTTTTTTTAAATCATTAGGTCCTAAAAGTTATAAAATGCGCTAATCGCCTAATCCAGAGTTATTTCTCCGCCTCCGTTTATGTGAACAAGACCTAGATCGAGGCTGGACCGAGGGCTGGGAGGCGGAGTTAAAGGTTGTGAAAGATCGCCGGATGATCCGGGTACTTTATTACTCGGCAGTTGAGCCATTTTGGCTTCATGCACCACTGAGCAACTCTCATAGGAATGAACGCTGTACCCAGTTCTCTTTATACATCCATGTTAAACAGCCTAACTCTGGCAGTGGCGTAACTTAAGTACGGAAGTCGCGTGAAAAAAAACGACTTAGTTCGCTTTAGGAAAAGATCGTGGTTTGGGTTTAAATATCTTCGGAAGTGGCGTAACTTAAGTACTGAAGTTACGCGGCAAATAAATCAACTTTGACTTCTGGTTTCACACCAGTCTCCTGGGAGAAAGTCTTGTGTTTTTTGACACACCCATCCACCCCGACCTCCTTACGCTGCGTTTGTCGCTCTTTATCGGTTGCGTGGATTACATAAGTAACTGATTTCGTGCTGACCATCATCCATGTCCTTCCATCTTGGAAGGGGGTATCCCTCCTCTGTTGCTCTTCCTGAGGTTTCTTCCATTTTTTTCCCCTGTTAAAAGGGGTTTTTTTTGTTAAGTTTTTCGTTATCCGATAAGAGAGTCATTCTGTAAAGGACAGAGGGTGTCATATCCTGTATAGTTTGTAAAGCCCCCCGAGGCAAATTTGTGATTTGTGATTTTGGGCTATACAAATAAAATTGACTTGACTTGACTTGACATCATGAAAGAAATGGGAAATTCAAGTATACAAATCAATACATTAAATTTCGTGACTATTTTACGAACTGCTGTGTGACTAGGCTGAACTGTTTGACATTACACCTTACTGTAATATAGGGATCATTTCAAGGTTTTTTCTTATGTAATATTTCTATATTTTTCTTCTAAAATGTATGTTGTCTTATCGGTTCTTCACGAAGAGCACATCACACTGTGTAGAACTGTATTATACATATAGGCTTGCTTGGCCAAACATAGATTTTCAAGTGTGAGTAAGAGATGTACATCTACTTGTGGAGCTGTGTTTGTCTGAATAGCAGGTGTGAAGAGACTTAAGTGTGACTAGAAAACGTGGGCTACAGATGTGAGACTGACACGCATCACGCAGCATGTCGAAGTGAAAAGGATAAGGTGAAAGGAGGAGAGTGGTGTTCTCAGGGTTGTTGTCAATGTCTGTGTTTCTGTAGCTTTCAGACCTCGTTAGAGATGAAAGATGTATCGCTGCTGACAGCCTCCCTCCTCCTCCTCCTCCTCCTCCTCCATCTCCTCATAGTCTCCTTTATTTTCCTTTCTCTCACCCTTTATAGCATTTATAAATTAATTTATTCTAATATTGGGCATTGTTTTATTTTACGTTATTACGTTTGGGAGTGCTCTGAAATATTTTGTGAGGTGTTTCTTGCTGACACTCGGATGTATCAGAAACACCTGACATTATAAACACATCTTCCCTGAAACGCAGCTTACATTTTATCAAGAAATATTAGTCTGGAGGGGATTTACACAAGACACGGGCGAGTAAACCATTTAGGCAGCCCCCCAGTCCTCTAAGGCACAAGTGTACTTGTATGTACTGTCAGTTCTGCTCCTTATTTATTCATCTCCCAACTTTACTGAGCGGGAGAGTGAAGCAGATATTGAATATGGATCAATAGATCACTCCCCAGAATGCATACTGTCAGCCGACTGAGCCCTCAGGCAGATGCCAAGCCTCTAGTCACATTTGCATTTGGAGATAGAAAATAACTACTGCTTGTCAGAAAGTGGGAAACCGTGTGGTTTCTACATTTTATAAAATTGGCAAATCACGTATAGAGGCAAAAAAGAATTGTCTGCATTCATGAATATGTGCTTTTACACTGCACTCTCTGCTTATATCCACTGCATGCCTCCGGCCGTGCTTCTTTATGTGCCTTTATGGGGCGTGTGTGAGTGCCTATATGCATACATATGTGCACACATACACGTATAATTTACATGTGAGCTCTGACACACTGGTGACACACTCAGAGGCTCCCTGCATTTAAATTATTATTGCCAAGAAGGGAGGACAATTTAGAGAGAATGAGGTTTTTAGAGCCCTATGAAATATTAACTAAGCCGATGAATATATCAGCTGTGAAGCGATAATGTCTGTCTCTGACTCTCTTTCCTCGTGATATATGATATCATGTTCTTGTCTACAATATATCATCCTCTCCATGTGTTTAATTAAAGCTCAGGTTTACTGCAAGAAACAGTTTGATCTTTTCCTTTTGATTTGTACAATAATGAATTTTAATCTGACAAAATATTACTTCATATTTGGTTATTAACACGGTTACATCTCCTTCCTTGTCCTTGACTCCGATGTCTCTCTCCTGACCTTCAGGTGTGTGTGAGCTGTGGAGACTTGATTGATATAAAGGCTTTAGAGCAACAACAGACTGGAGGATCTGAAGACCAGAGGGTTACAGGGTTAAGTCTCAGGTTGGACACGGCTGCTGTTGTTAACACAAAAGGTCCGCTGACTCAACCCCGTCAGTAAGCCAGAGCAGGAGGAAAACTGAAGTCAAATGCTGGGACAGAGCATGCTTTTTTCCAGGCGAGTAAAACTCGGTATGTCTGTGATAACTTGTCATTAAAATCACAAGACTGGCCTTGAAGTCAAGTCAATACATTTTATTTATACAGCCCAAAATTTCAAATTTGCCTTGACCCACGAATAACTGGAAAACGACCATATGTAGGCTACATAAGAGGCAAAACACACCATTCACACAGGGGGAGACATGTGAAGATATCTGATCAAATAAGGGACAGATGAGGGATAGACAGAAAAATGTACTGTACCTCTTAATATAATATATCATTGGAAAAGAAAGATCATTTAAAATGGTAAAAGTACAGTACATACCTCTATATGTACTTGGAATATTGATCTATGTGTGTGTATCAGTGGGGAACTACCGGGTCTGAAAAGTGAAGCCAATGCTGAAGTGCCTTAAACTTGCATTCTTTCTAATAGCCAGCAGGGGGCGACTCCTCTGGTTGCAAAAAGAAGTCTGATTGTATAGAAGTCTATGAGAAAATGAGCCTACTTCTCACTTGATTTATTACCTCAGTAAACATTGTAAACATGAGTTTATGGTCTCAATCCTTAGTTTCAAGTCTTCTTCAATACAGCATGATGTTCATTTAGTAAATTATGGTCCCATTTAGAGTCAAATAGACCATAAAGCAGGGGATGCTTTAGGGCGTGGCTACCTTGTGATTGACAGGTCGCTACCACGGCGTTGTCCGGTCTGGGAGTTGTCCGTGTTTTTGTCTTACAACTTTAACCCTTTCACAGTGTGTTTTAGTTCATAAAAGTTAATTATAATCTTTTTGGTTGCCTAAAAATTGTTCAGCGTTCAGTTGTACTTTCGTTCAGTAGAGCTCCACCCTCTTGTGTCACTTCTGGTTGCAAAAAACCAAGATGGCGATGGCCAAAATGCCGAGTTCAAAGCTTCAAATCAGCAGTCCACAAACCAGTGACTACGTCCACTTCTTATATGCAGTCTATGGTGCAGATATCTGATCAAATAAGGGACAGACAGAACAATTTACTGTTAGAAAAAGATCAATTCAAACGGTATATGTACAGTTTATGCCCCTATATGTATTTGGAATATTGATCTCTGTGTGTTTATACTGTATATATCGGTATGTACTGTATTTTGGAAAAATTGATATATATGACAGTACAAGGAACTCAAAAGAACTTTCAGGAATTGTAGTTTGGTTTAATTTTATTTATTATCATTTGTATAATTGATGTTGTTCTTGTAAAGGTATTTTATGTTGCAAAATTATTTTAGGGAAAAAATCTGAAGGCTTGTTTTTACAGAGCTTTTATCTCACAGCAGATTTTCTCAGTTTTCATCATTATCCACGTTTTAAACTTTGGTGGCACGTTAATAGGTGGATGCATGATTTCAATCCTTAAATTATTTACCACGATTATGTTTTATTGTAAAAGTAATACATCCTCCTGGGTGAAATTGTCTTACATAACAGCACTCCTGGAGCTGGTAGGAGTTACAGCGTCTTGCTGGAGCTTCCCAACACGGCAGTTTGAACTCAGGTCTCTGCAGGCCAACAGGCTGCTGTGTTACTGGATTTAAAAACAGGTTCAACGCGTTGGAATGAGTCATTCCAGCTGACACACTCTGGTTTTCCAGACAGCAGCACGGTGAGATAGATAAGACTGGACAGAGGTGATTTACCAGCAGGATAGTGACTCTCCCTGTTAAGAACAATCAGTAAAACCAATCAGGACATGAGCAGAGAGTCACCATGTGATCAGAGAGGTTACCGTGGTATTAACCAGCTCATACAAGGTGGAGGTGCTATCAACACAGCGAGACACAAATACAAGACCAGTAAGCGGCTGTGGAAAGGGCTTAACCTGACCTGCAATCTCACAGGTCAAAGAGCGGGCGAAAAGGAGAGAGCGGACGACAAGGAGAGAGCGAGAGCCTGAGAAGGAGGGTAATGGAAATATAGGGGTCATAGCATCACATTGTATACAGTAACATGGGATTGTTTAGTGTGTATCTACCCAGTGGAAAGTGTAATTTAAATTTTTCTACATGCACCAGAAGTTGTTTCTTCACATGCAACCTATCTTTATGTTTACCTGACAAGGACCTCCTGTGGTTGTGCAAATAATAACTCCTGTGTGTGACATTGTTAAAACACCTCTTACGACGAAGACCCACTGCAGCTTGTTCATCAGCCAATATTGTGTGTCTCTAACAATTTATGTGACTTTGTGCCAATCATCAGTCTATTTCTTGTTTGTATGTGTAATCTCGGAGGCAAGGGACCCTAGTCTCCCATATAAAATCAATATTGGCCATTTTCAGTGGGACTGTTAGGGAGGAAGTTGGAGAGTATGGTTAAGTGTGTTACTTTAAGACATGAGAACGCTGTTTGCGTCGCATTTCCACCGATATAATTTATGTGTTAAAAGACTTTGAATATGGATTCAGTTTAAGTGGGTGAGATTATCTGGTACAGCACTCAGTTCAGATCATATCATGAAGACAAGGGTGATGATAAATCTGAGCGGATCACCATGACATGTGGAGTCCCCCAGGGTTCGGTTCTTGGGCCGCTTTTATTCAACCTGTGCGTGCTCCCACTCGGTCAAATCATATGCAGACGACATACAGATTTACTTAGCTCTCTCATCAAGTAACTATGGTCCCTGAGGCTCATCCGATCAGTGCTTAGAGCAAGTAAATAGCTGGATGCAATCAAAATCAATTAAATAAAAACAAGACATCAATTGACCCTTTGCTAAGTCGCGCCCCCAGAACACAGACTGGCCAATCAAAGCGTAGCACTGGCCAGCTCTGACCAGGGTCTGACAACTATACAGCTGTTTTCCATTGACTCTCATGTAATCGTTTCAGATTTTTCTTTATTTCACATTATAACATTCTGCCAGAAAAAGCGCACATTTGGGAAGGAATGACAAACAACTTATAGTATTTTGTCAAGACTGAAAGTTCATTCTTGACCTTAGTTGATACAACAATCTCACACACAGCATAAGGTCCATTTAGTGGTTGTTCTGGAGCTTTCTGTCATACATGATGCTTTTATTATTTTAATGTCCTGTTGGTTTTAAATTGATCTTAGTGTTTTATTGTGTTGTTTTGCTGTTTAATTGTACAGCACTTTGGTCAACTTTTGTTGTTTTTAAATGTGCTTTATAAATAAATTTGGATTGGATTTGCCCATTTGAAACAGTAGTTGACAAAACAATCTCTCCACAATGTACAATTAAGATACATTATCTGAGGGGGTAAAAAAGAAAATAGGTGACACATAAATATATTATGTACTTCCTCTGACCATTTAATTTCATTATTAACAGAACAATCATTTTCAAAATCACCATCAAGATGCAGATTTGAGTAAATAAAATTGAGATCCAAACTTCTTGTGAAAAAATGAATTGTATTTTCTGATATATTCATGAATCCATGTCAGTACTGTCAGAGTTTTTTTTATTTATTTTATGTTATTCATCCATAGCCAGCAGGCATTTGAGGAAGTGAATCCTAAGGCACTTTTGCATTGTCTTCATCATTCAACAGTGTGTTTTAAAGGTTCTCTATACAACATTCAGAGCATTAATATAGCAGCAAACAACAATTTATTATGTAAAGATATAGAGGAGTAATGGCGTCTCTACTTTGATTACGTAGCCGTGCATACATGTTAGTGCAAGTGAGTCTCTGTTTGTGTGCCCCACTAGCTAGGTAATGGCCACAACTCTGCGCTCATACAGCTGATAACGCCTTCCCGACCGAAGACGTTGTCACGGAAGTTTGAGGTTAAGAGCATTATATGATTGGTTTGTGGTCAGGGTTAAGTGTTCAGGAGGCCCGGGGATTGAATGCTACTGTGGACATTCCTCGTAAGGGTAGAAAAAAAAAGTGTGTATGTGCTCGAACCCCCTCCTCTCGCACATCTACCTCTGTCCGTGTGCAGATCTGATTATGGTCCTTGATTGCGAGTGACAGTGTGCAGATTGAGTTGCACAGCCTCTCTAATTCTCTCTATTAATGAGTTGCGCTCCACACTGCTGCCCCGGACCCCATCTATTAATCACAATTTGTCATCTGTCTTGTGCTTTCCACACCCACCCTCCCCTCTCTCCCCCACCCTTCTCCTCCCCTCCAAACCACACTATCCCTCCTCTACCTGTCCCTTACCTCCTGGCTGCTGATTCCCTCTCATCCCTTTATCTCCTCCTGACTTACTTCTCCACGGATTCTCCTCACAACACTCGTCTCTCAATTTGCTGTCTTTCTGTGTGTTGTTCTGTGCTCTGCACCTGTTCCCTTTCCTGCCGTTTTTTACTTGCATCTCCATCTTCAGCTCTTGCACTCCTTTTTTCCCCTCCTCTTGCACTCGTGTCTTGCTCTCCTTCCACGGCATGGTCGAGCATACTGAGTGGGTTTCCCCCCTGAAAATCCACATTTTAATTCTGCCAGCACTCCAAGGTTAAGTAAGCCCTCTCACATCGGTAAATAATGATTTATCACTCCAATTCATATCCGTATTGGTACTCTGTAATTAGATATTTTGCCATAGACATATGGCTGTTTGACAAAATTAAAAAATACTGAAAAGCTTATTTAAAAGCCACCTCTTCCTCTTCTTCATACACCTCAGTTATGTTTTTGACTGTATAAGTTGTCAAATGTTTGTAGTTTTGATGGTGCTAGATTTGAAAGCACGACTTACACAGTTTCTAGTACAGTTACAGTGACATGACGAATGAAATCCTGTGTGGACAGAAAGAGAAGCAGAGTACCACGTACAGTTCATTAGTCGTGGATCAAAAGTAGCTTCCGAATCCCTTCTGGGTAACTGTGTCAGAAATCCTCCACCCCACACTGAACATTAATTAAAGCTCTTGTCTGTCCCAAAAACCTGCTGCTCCCGCCAGGAAATCTGTGTTCTGAATCTCTCCAACATGGGAAACCCAGAGCGAGACCGCGCCGGGTGAACGAGACACGCACACAGGACTGGAACAGATGTGAAGCAATATTGTAAATGGCATGCATTAAAAGTAATATTTGTTATATTTTTATACCAACAAAAGTTAGTTTTGTGCTGTCTGCTGCTGACAACTTAAATCTGTGGTTCCTAACCTCGGGTCTTGTTCGGGGGGGAGCCAAAGATCACAGAGGGTGCGCCAGCATTTGTCTACTCTGAGGTTGTCAAAACTAGATTTGCACATCATAATAACACACTTACTGGATAATCTATTTAAAAAGTTAGTTAGTCAGTTACAGTTATAGTTATGATTTCTTAAGTTAAGTTAAGATAGGAAACCTGAGACAGGATCGGACTCAACCATGATTTCAAGAATTGCTTCTGTAATAAGAAGATAGGAGTTTCCTATCTTTTAAACTGAAGTTAGGATAGGACAAGCAGTGAGGATATTTTTGAGACCCCTGCAGGACTTCTGAATTGCTGCTGAATCACATTCACAAAATAATCACTATCATAATATAACTATTTATGCAAAAGATGCATGAAACCTCTAACTTTGATCTTGACATTGAGCCTCTTTATTTAAATGTCTTTTGCGAGATAGTAAAAAAAAAAATCATCGCATTGTTGTCATTATTGTACAAGTTATGACTAATTACAAAGAGTGTTTGCAAGAAATTAAACACTGATTTGTTACAGTGCAAGTGTTACTGAGCAAAGGACAATAACACTGTTAATTAGGCAGATATAGGCGCATATTAGAAAGAGAGTGATACTGGAGGTGTGGAGAGATGTGTAATGTATGTGTTAGCAGGTTTGACACATAGACTGGTTAGAGACAAGACACTTTGTACAACGTGAGTGCATTACAGTATGTGTTCATATTTATATTTGAGTCTTAACACACACTTTGTACTGGTCGTCATCTAACTATAAAGCGAGGAATCTATGTCTTTACGCATCCTTTGCATATCTTAAGAACCACCAACGAGCACCGAGTGTTTCCCAACACCGTTGCAAGCAGCACTTCCTTGGGGCCGAGCAATGAGCCACCAGACCCCGACAATGCTGCAAGCAGCAAGCGAGAGCATACTTGCCAATCTTGAGACCTCAAAAATAGGGATGATTTCAAAACCAAAGCAAAACCCAAAATTTGAGTTTCAGAGACTTTGTTTCCTGCATTCTGGTGACTTTTAAAGAATGAAAATAACAAAATAAAAAAAATAAGTACACTGCAACAGCATTTTTTGTTAAATAGCCTATTTTTAATTTTACTGTTAATTCTCAGAAAAGAAAACGGAATAATTCGTCCCTCTGGCGTGAGCTTGTGTGAATCTCTGGTATAAACTAGGCTAATAATCATCAGTTTTCATTGATTCATTCATGTCTTGCCCCTGCTAGAGTATATATTTCATTTAGTACTCGCTCTCCTTTTCTCTCTCTCACTTATTTATTTAGCGAATGCAAAGTCCTCGAGCCAGGCGGTTGCCTCCTGGTCTGCTGTATGGAGGGTGACTAACCCTCCTTTTAGACTGTGGAGCGGGCAAGCTTCAATGATATGTTTCATTGAGTGCACCTCTCCACAAGCACACAATGGGCTTGGGCTGCTGCCCCTTTTGTGAAGGCTGGCCAAGCAGGGGCCATGTCCGGACCTGAATCTATTGAGGGTTGACCACTGGTTGGTGCCGGGGACCTGTTGGGTGGGGTCTGACACCAGATGTTTGTTTGGGACAAGCTTGGGCTCCCATTCCTTTTCCCAAGCTGATTAGGTGGTCGGCTGGTGGGGTATTCTTCCAAATCGGTCGTCTAGATGGAAGACGGGCAGTGGGTGGGTTGAAGGCCCTTTCAGACACAATGTGACAGCGGCACCACTCTGAAACCTGTTATTTCAAATGGTTTGCGCCACACCAGGTCGGCTTTGCTGTGACGCTGTGATGTGCGGTCTGCGTTGTCACGAGCAGCTCTCCTCTGCCAGAAAGATATTTGGTGTAGCTCGATTGCCGTCCGGGTGGAAACAGTAGGGCTCATGGGGTTATACGTACACGCTGTACAGCACGAGAAACAGGTTGAGATGGTAAATGGACTTGCAGTTATACAGCGCCTTTCTAGTCTTCCAACCACTCAAAGTGCTTTACACTACAACACTACTACTGTCAGCATACACACATTCACACACCAATGAAAAGTTTTGAACAGGCACGCGCTCCAAACCGGCACGCCACAAGCGGGCACTGCACTAGTTTCAACTGATGACTGGGATGTGTAAAACCAAAACGGCAAACGGCAGCCCCAAAATAAAATGAAATGGATCTTGAGGAAATTTAAAATAGAAGACTGAGAAAAGGAAGCAATGAGACAAGGACTCGTAGTGGCGTTGTCATTGTGAGCATGTTCCACGCTAGCATTAGCATGTAGCGCAAAGCACCAGTGTGCCTGACTACAACCTCACAGACCTGCTAGCATGATTGAAGACGCTTTAGTTATGGGCATGTACAGGGTCACATTCGTGTACAGAACATTGACTTCCCATATCATTTCAGATAAGTGAACTGCACACCCAACCTTGCACTGTATTACACCCAGCCACAGTACATAGATGTAGATGTAATAAGATGTCAGGAGGTGATATGGTGGGAATATAATCTGATATTCATTTGCGAGAGCCTGTCAGGAGATGCAGCCTTCTGTCACCAGAGATAGCGGCTGTGAAAACACTCAACAGTTCATTTAAACCCACCAAATTGTCCGGACACCTACCCGCACCCCCTCGCATTCCCACATTTAATAATAAAAAAAAAAAAAAAAAGAGTTGTGAATAATTTAGCAGTGGTGATCCTCTCGCCGCTCAGAGGTCACAGCCTCTCTAAACGATGACAGGAGATGGATCTGGCAACTGTGTCTGGTGGCTCCAAGCGTGTCTTATTCCCCGGGACTGAGTGACAAACCTGGGCTGGTCTGGGACCTTCGTCTTTCTCTGTACCGTAGCTGTCTCGCAGCTTTTACTTTCACAGTTTACAAATACTTCTTTTTTTGGTGGACCGTGAATCGCGCACAACAAATAAAATCAGTCCAGAGGAGTTGAGTTCAACACGGAGCAGGATGGAGTGAACAAAAGAAAAAAAGAAAAAGAAATGGACACAGCAACCCGTGACGAAGGACAGAAAGACAGCCGGGGTGGAAGAGAGAGCGAGGGATCATCCAGTAGGGATGACAGGGGCAACAGAGAGAGGAGAGAAGAGGAGGGAGAGATAGTGAAGCGAGACATCGATGACCTTCTTTTAGCTCTTAAACCATGCTGTTCATGCCATCGCATCACTCAGAGACAAGAACACCTCCTATACCCTGCTGCTGCGACATGAACATGACAGGGGCTGTCTGATAGACTGGACAATGCTCTCTAATACACACACACACACACACACACACACACACACACACTTTTCCTTTTGAGGCTTTGTGTGATTACATCTACAGTAACACATCAGATTTTCATGTATTCCTAATTTGACTCGCCTCATTAGAACGGGATCATTTATGCTGCATGTTACACACATTATCTTATCTTGCTTCAATTTGCCTCTACCTTTTCAACACTTGAACAAAATACACCTCCAGGCATACCGCAGGAGATGTTCTTTAATCCAATATATTTATTCAGGTTTTGGATCCAGAAACGTGAGGCACACAAGAAAAGAAAATAGGAAGAAAAATAAATACATCAGAATAAAATGTATTTTTTTTAATTTTGAGATGGAAACAGTTCTTGTGAATCCTCCATGGTGTTATTTTTCATTTTTTTTTCCATCAATCAATCGTACATATTTTCAGTGTCCTTGTGAGGTTTCCCCACATTTTAACCTTTATGTACAATGTGTGTTTTTAGATACAAATCCACATTGTATTCTGTCTTCCACCATTTGGTTTAAATCTAACTGTGAAAAGCGATCCATCTCATAATGTGTTTCTTTCACACTGATCTATCCATCTGTCTTTAACCTGAAGCCTCTACCTGTCTTCACCGCTGAGTAAACAAGTGCTCCAGACACAATTACAGTAACAAATCCCCCCCCACCCTTCCTCCCCACACCTATTTCTATTTTCCTCCCACACAGTCTCACCCGTTCTCCCTCTTTTCAAGCTTTACCTCCAGCTCTCGCTCTCTGCCCCCTTCGCTCTCCACAAACCACAAGGGCAGCGGCCTCATTTGTTTTTATCTTGTGGTTAACGATGTTTCATTTAGCCTGTTCTTGGGTGGGTTGGTAAACCGAAACTCTCCAGCTTTCCCTGCAAGAAAAACCTTGTGCAGGAAATGATCATATAGCTGGAGCTTTACTTATTCAGATTTCCTTCCGAAGCAACATGCTATTCTCTCAGTACGCTGAGCATGATTTCATGTTCTGGGATGAATGGCTCCTGCGAGTTCCTGACTGGTTATTGATCTGTTCAGATGATGAGTGGATAACGCCAACCGTCTCACTGCCTAATGGTGCATTTTACTGTAGATAATGTTTTACTGAGGCTTGCTTAATGGACTGATTGATGCCCTCATTGGAAAAAGCTGGACAAACAGATGTCAATTCTTCATCTTTGAATGCTCACCAGGCCCGTGAGAAGGGAAAAGCTACCTGAAGACTCTACAGTCCTGGAAAATTAGGATGTGGAGACACAGGAGAACAAGAGGTGAACCACCAGTTCACCAGGCCAGTTACTGGGGAAGTATCGGAGAAATAAGATGTGAAATGAAAAGAAATAACAGAAATTAGTCTATTTGTGTCACCATTATCATGTTTAGACAGCAAACAGGCCTCTCTTCTAGTTTAAAATTAACTCTGAATCCAACCTAAAATGTCCAAAAACGGCATCGAGGCTCCATAACTATTTCCCCCTTCCCTCTTTAGCATCTGACTCGGTTTTCCCAGTTTCAGTATGTGTTGCAGATTTTTACACTTTGTCATCCCTCATTTCTCCACTAATCATTTTCCTTGAGTTTTCTGCCCCTGCCCATCACCTGATTAGTAACCTGCTTGTACTGCTGCCCCCTAATAGTCATTAGCCTGATATATACATGTACAACACGTTCTCATCCCAACTCGTCACACACTGCCGCTTTGTCATGCCCCTTGGCGTCACTTTAAGTTTATAGGTTACATAAAGCATTATAGTTCAGTTTAGGAAAAAACAACATGGTTGGGCTTAAAACTACTACGTTTGTAGTGAAAATGAAACTGAACGTTGTGAACACGGGAACGAACAGCTGATTGTAAAGTGAAAGTGAAACTTAACACAGGAGACACAAATAGCGGTCTCCTGGATGGAAGCCTTGTGTTTGTCGGACCCAAAAACACAAACACATCACTGACAGTATGATAACAATGCACTTTGTGTGCCTAGTCTGATAGTCTGTAGATATGTAGCCTATAGATAACATATATTTTAATAAAATACAGTTGTACCGACAGAATACGGGAGAGCACAGAGGCCTTTTCCATCCCGCGAGGCAGACAAGCGGTCGCTTCTACCTGTCTATTCACCTGAGGAGCGCAGAGACCTGCGGATCCCAGCGAGACGTCAGTAGAGTAGGCGGTCCTTAATGTGGCCCGCAGGATACATTCACGTACACACTGCTAAAAGAATGAGGCCATATGTGGCTCAGACCACCTCTGAATGTGGTCTGAGCGATCGGATCTCAATGTGTCCTCAATGCATCTTGAGTGCGTTCACACCTGTACTTAAAGCTGTCCACTCGTGATTCGATCACTCAGGATGTATGCAAATACCTGGTCTGAACAGGGCCAGAGAGGTTTTCTAAAGGGACTCTGGTGTTCATGGAAACAACTTCGCTTTTGTCCACGGCGACCACCAAAATCAACACAAAATGAAAGTTCCTCATAGTAGCTTTAACAAAGTAAAAAGGTTCACATTAAAGGTCTCATATTGTAAAAAGTTTGATTTTCATTTCTTTTATATTATAAAGCAGGTTTAAGTGATATATAAATACTGTTAAACTATCAAAACGCTCAATATACAGAGAAATACACACAGCTCGTATTCAGAAATTGTGCGTTTGAAAGAAGCTGTTAGGATTTCTGCTGACAGGAAGTAAACATGGACCCAAACTGTTACCTAGCAACGCAATTCCGTTGAAATGTACTAAAATGGAGCGTTTCAGACAGAGGCTGAATACAGGTATATTCAGGCTGACAGTACAAGGAAAATAAAGGTTTTTTTTAACATTACAGCATGTAAATATGTTCTAGTAGAAACATAAATACAAGTATGAACCTGAAAATGAGCATGATATGGGACCTTTAAAGTTAGCCTCTCCTCAATGACACGAAATTAAGACCCCAAGTTGTGGGTGCTCGTTATCAACTCAACCAAGGTATAAACTAAAAGGAAATAAGAGTGAAGAAAGGCCCTGAGGCCTGGACCTGGCAGGTAACACAGCTGACGTTACTACATCTTCTTATGTGCTGTACTGTACGGTAAAAGGCTGTTTGTTAAATGAACTGACTCTTAATTCTACATCATTGTTTATCTTTATTCCCACCTCTGACTTATTGGTCACTGTTGTATCTCACCATGCCTTTAAACATTTTCACTGAAGACCTATATCTCTCTGTGGGCTGAAACACACTTTATCTAAGGAAAGAGCAGGGGGTTGAATGATGCGTTGAAAAAGCAGAGACATGACGGCCATGGATTGTAAGAATATATCGAAGCTGCTTAGCTGGTGACTTATTATTTGCTGCATTCACAGCCGAGACAGTAAATCTCAGCTGACCAAACTCACTCCCTCTCTCCCTCCTTTTTCTGTTCATCTATCTTGTTTCAGAGGCAGTCTCCCAACATTTCTCTCGTGCTCCTCTTTGTCTCCTTCTCTTTTCGCCGAATAATGACTATGCATCACGTTTGCTTCATTTCAGGAAATTGCCATAGTCATTATCTCTTTAACCCCTCTCTCTGCGTTTGTCAGATTTTGCTATCTATTGCGAAACATTAATTGTTTGCTCTTTATCAACTGGCTGGCTAGATGCTCCCAGGCTGAAATTCAGCTCCGTCTTTGCTCAGTGTGAGTGAAAAGTGGCGCTGGGTGGCACGGGACCTGAATAATTCATGGCTGCTCCGGCTCCGTCCATGTGTTTTAAATACTGACTATAGACCAGGAAGCTATGAATCATTCATCAGAGGCGATTAAAATCTGCTGTTAATTAACCCTTATCCTCTCACGGTAGTATGGAGGGGGTCAGTGACTGGTCCCTGCCCTGAACCCTCAGACCACCTGCTCCCTGCCTCCGTCTCCTGATTTCAACTACGCGTCACGCTGGAGTGTGAGTCAGTGTGCGACTGGTTGTCTTTTCTTGGATAGGAAAGGTTGATCCAATTGAGATACAAGGAGCTTTTCCCCATTCTGAATCACAGAAATATATAAGTCATAAGAGTATACTGTACTGTTCAATACAAAAGACACTTTGGAACATGTTTTGAGTGTACTGAGTAGGCTATGTTAAATGTTAAATGTGTGTATGTGTGTGCGTGTAATTGCCGTGACGAGACAAGATGTTGAGAAGTCAGCGGTGCATGTCGTCAGAGCGCTTGAACGCTCCACGGATGGCCCACAGAGAGGAGGAATGAAGGAAAGACAGAAGGGGGTAGAGGGATGAGAGGAAAAGAGATGGAGAGACAGAAAAAATGAATAAACAATGTTTATTGTTTAAAACAACAGAGAACTTCACAGAGATATCAGAGGGAGCAGCTGTTAAACTGTATGTGTGTGTTATTTGTGTGAGAGGCATTTTATCTAAGAGGTTGAGTGTGTGTGTTAGGACTGAGGTCGGATTAGTTGCATTATACCAAGTTCAAAATATCAGTCACTGGTTAATTAACATACAATTACAATTTCATTATACATATGATATAAGCTGTGTGTGTGTGTATTTGTGTAATGTGTGTGCAGCTATAGAGCGCTGCAGGGATGACATATTTTTGAGGGCCAACCAGGAAGTTAGCATCGCCCTGGTTCCCTCGACAAAAAGCCAATGTGATTTATCCATCAGGTTTTGGATTATTGCAGAAAATAAACTCTGTGGCAAACAAACGTTTATGATACTTGCACGTTTTGTTCAGCAAGATAATCTTCACAAACATAACTTTTCTGACTTTTGAAGCATAAATTTAATTGCCAGAAGTAAAAACCAAACGTTAGGCTATAAACAAACTACACCACGGTTGCATGACTTCACGTCGACACCACTAAGATAAAGGCAGACTAGTGTTCGGCGTGATGACGTTTAGTAGTTTCATTAAGCCACTTGCCGGCAACAACTTTTTTTAAGGCCTCCATAGGCATGAACTTAAAAGTATGTCGGTAACACTTCATCTGACAGGTCTGCAAATTTCATGGTAATTAGGTGATAAATAGCAAGTAACCTATTTGAGATTTCTTTGGAATAACTGCCAAATTACTGCAAAATTTACCTCAAAATTTATCAAAAATTACTTTATTATAAACATTATTTAATAATTATATTCCGTTATTTCCGAATAGCTGGTCATTTATTTAATACATTTACAGGAAAAGAATACAAAGTTAATTGATATGCTTTATTTCTATGTCTGCTGATAAACAGATAATAATTAGCAAATAACTTATTTGAAATTTCTTTAAAAAACTCCCTGAATCATTACATCAACTACCAGGTTACATTTGTGTAGACAATAAGTCACACAATGGTGAGATTTGTGCCTGATCAAAAGCTATTAGTTTTGTTTTTCCACCTCCGATGAAGAGCAGCCGCTTCTCAAGCCTAAGGGCTATTTTAGCATATAATTATTCAATAATGTTTATAATAAAGTTATTTTCGATCAATTTTGAGGTAAATATAATTATCACCTAATTACCATGACATTTGCGGACCTGTAAAATGAAGTGTTACCAGTTTGTCTGACTGACACAGTTGCGTTGTCACAAGAGGCTGCATTCATATTGTCATATATTTAAAACTGTAGTTATGAGCAACTGAGTGAGAAAAAACATTCAGCCTCTGAGTTGTAATGCCGAGTCAGAGATCTCTGGAACGTCTGACAGCGACACTATCTCCCGCTTTGTGAAGAGAAGAACAAACATGTCAACAAACCAAAAATGGCTGCAAATTCACCATCACTGACAGTTACAACTTGCCTGATATCAGACAGAATTGTCAACTCCTTACACTGCGTTTCCACCTTCAGTCTGACATTGCCTCCACTCTAACCGATTTCCATGGGGGGGGGGTTGATTTTCCCTAATCAATCACTAGAGACCAACGTATCCGCCTGAATCTAATGTAATTTTAAGCCGACACTGATGCGTAGCCATGCCAACATAATGGTTTTGCTGTGGTTTTAAGAGTGTAGTAAAAACAAAACGATGTTGGGCCATATTGAGAAAACATGCTGTCTATGTAAGATATGCTTGACAACAACTTGACAACGCTATTAGTCTCGCCCCCGGCGCTGATTGGCTAATCGTTAGTCCCCTCACAGCGCTCATTGGATCGATTGTTTTTTCAACCGAGAAATCGCCGTTTCATGCCACGAGGCCAGACGAAGCAGTCTTGGTGGATTCAAAGGTCTGGACCAGAGTGCAACCTCTGAAGAGGGAAGCCAATACCGAAGTGTCTTAAACTTGCATTCTCTCTAATATCCAGCAGGGGGCGACTCCTCTGGTTGCAAAAAGAAGTCTGATTGTATAGAAGTCTATGAGAAAATGAGCCTACTTCTCACTTGATTCATTACCTCAGTAAACATTGTGAATATGAGTTTATGGTCTCAATCTCTAGTTTCAAGTCTTCTTCAATACAGCATGATGTTCATTTAGTAAATTATGGTCCCATTTAGAGTCAAATAGACCATAAAGCAGGGTATGCTTTAGGGCGTGGCTAACTTGTGATTGACAGGTCGCTACCATGGCGTTGTCCAGTCTGGGAGTTGTCCATGTTTTCGTCTTAGAACTTTAACCTTTTCACAGTGTGTTTTCAGTTTTAATTATAACCTTGTCGGTCGCCTAAAATTGTCTTATTCAGCGTTCAGTTGCACTTAGCTCCACTCTCTCGTGTCACCTTGGGTTGCAAAAAAACAAATGGCAATGGCCAAAATGCCACAGTGACTTTGTCTACTTCTTACAGTCTATGGTCTGGACCCAGACAAAGTTACATCTAAATCTAAATAAAATCTAATATAAACACTAATAATGTTTGTTAAGCTAATTTAAAAGGAGCAAAGCACTGTTTGGCTGCAGGCTTTACTTGTTAACAAACCGTAATACATATTACATAACACTGGAAAAGTAGCTAATTCAGACTAGCAGTTGAAGTAACCGTCCTTGAATAATCCGTGAACATTCCCACATTGGAATAACAGGAGGTTTTCTTGTTCTTCCTATTCTGCCCACGTTGTGTGAATGCAGCAGTCAAGTATAAAATGCCTTGCAGTGAATAAGGTAGTGAGTCTCACAGGAACTGAGGACGAGCTGTGGAAGAATCTTAAGGATACAAACCAAGGGCAAGAGTGACTCAAACAATGTTAGAACACTATAATGGCATCTAAACACGCTGTCAGAGTATGTCATCAGCCTTACATTTGATGTGTGTAACAAATTGCAGTTCATCTTATTCCATCTGACTGTTGTAATATGACGTTCCGACCACTTTTTTCCTCACCAGACACTCATTTTGCACCGGAATCATCTTTGAGAAAGAAAGGGAGGAGTAATGTCGGAAGAGGGAGGGAAGGAGGGAAGGAGATGAGGCCTCTGAGGAACCCGTTGATTTCTGTCAAGTGAGCAGCATTTTAATTCCATGTGCCAAGGCCAAAGCAGACTGCAGATGGACAAGCACACACAGTCACACTCGTCTTTTTATATGCTCATTCCTGCAGTCTCTCTGTAGAGTGTGTCTGTCTTAAACTGGGCATACGGTGTACGATTTTAACCCGTTTTTGAGCCGCATGACTCATTTTAGAGTCGAACCAAATTTCAGCTTCATCAGGCGTCGTTTGCCGTGCAGTGTACAGGGGGGCCGACCGATTTACTCCTCCCAACCGGCCGTCGGACAGTCGGATGAATTTCTGACATGTCAGAAATTTTGGTCGGCCGTCCACAGACTCTGGCATAGTTGAAGCAGAGACAATTTCCCAACGTCAGTGCCTTTTTTTCTGCTCTTTTTACAGTAATCAGAGTGTAGCTATCAAGATAACAATGTAGAGTAGATATAGCAAAACATAGCTACCTTACCTCCAATTCTAAATAAACAAGCCATACTGTCCACGTCAACATACGCCAACACCTCTTTTTTTTTTTAGACGTTTCAGCAGACAGGATGGCACAGATGGTCAAGGCAGCACGTTTCTGCCTTGTTAGCATTGTGATCCGTACAGACCTCTGCTAGCAAACAAACTTAACCTGCCTCAGAGCTTTCGAACAAATCTTTATCGACAACTGTCAACAGCCAAGAACGGCCCTCAGGGGCCGACGGGACTGTACAGTGTGAGCGCATAAATCGTGAGATTTGGCTTTACATTACAACAACAACAACATTTCTAGAATCGTACAGTGTAGCCCAGCTTTGAATTCTAAATACACTAACAAACACTTCACCTACACCATCACCTGGGCTGTTAACCTGTTACCTGTCCAGGCTTTCTAACTCTATTCACCACAACGTCCTTTTTTGCAAAGGCATACGGTAGGAAGGTTGGTGATTCGATGGACAATATATCGTTGACAGGACCCGGGACTGATGGAGCATATGTGTGTGTGTGTGTGTGTGAGTGCGTGTGTGGCTGGCGGTGGTGGGGGAGTGACAGGCAGTGACGGTGGGTACACAGCGTAACCTTTAGAGTGGAGCCACAGGAGCATGACGGCCAGACTCCAAGGTAACAGAGAGAGAGACAGCGAGAGGTGTGCGGGGTTGTTGGGAGGAGAAGGAGAAAGTCGACAGGTAGGGGAGATAGAAACTTCAATGTATTTGTGTCATCTACTCTTCTGTCTGTTTGCTTTGCCGCGTCCCACTGCAAAACTGCTAGCAGACATGAGGTTGCATTTTAAAAAAAAAAGTTCAACAATTTAGAAAATGTGACACACTGTGTCTGTGCGTTAAAGGGGACGTATCCACAAACCGTGAATGAGACAACCCAGTCAGTTTTTTGTGGGCTGCCTAGATCAGAAAACGTGATTCAACAAGCCATTCAGATTTGGCTCCCCTTCCTATGTCACATGTAGGATCATTAGGATATATCGCCCACAGCTTGAGAACTACCTTGAAGGTGCACCATATTTTTCTCAGAACAGACTGGGTTTCTTCGTTAGGGAGGCTTAAAGCAGCTCTTTCCCAGAGCATAGTGTTAATATTGGCAGCTATTTTAGATTTAGTCTTACTCTTAAAACGAAAATGCTTAGTAGTTTTAGTCTAATTTTAGTCGACAACAACTCAAAATGTTTTAGTCACCGAAAAGTCGTTTGATTTTAAAAATGTTTTCTCTCTTAATTTTGTCAGCTATTTTTTTTTTTTTCGAAATCTTCATCCTGTTTAGTCATCACATTATATTGAACATATCTGTCATTTTAGTCAAACTTGTTTCACATAAAATTGTATCTTATTATCTGATGAAAAACACACCTGTCCGTTTGAGAGCCAATCCGCCCAACATGTGAAAACATGCGTTACTCAGCCAACGAAGCCGACCAGCAAACCGCCAACGTTATGCATAATAGTAGCACAATTGTCAGGACTGAGGTTTGAAGACAAGAAGGACGGAGGCGGACCAAGCGCCACCGCAGCGTGTTGTGTGTGTGTGTTTGACACAGAGGGGAACAGAAGGTGGAAGGTAACTAAAATATAGAGAGATTTTGGTAAAGTTTTTATGTTTTTAAACTTAATTTTAGTCTTGTCTTTTTTCGTCAACGATATTGCACATTTGATATCGTCACCGTTAGTGTTTACTGACGTCGGTGCCGTCTCGTCATCTTCTTGTCTTAGTCATGGAAAAAAAGGTCGTTGATGAACATATTTTGTCATAGTTTTCAAAATGAACACTGCCAGGGCGTCAAATACCGACGCCTTCTCTTACACATTAAACATTAAACAATCAGGGAAAGTGCTGTGGTGGCATAATTTGAGAGCGAAAGAGACACACAGGGCGGGAGGGGAGGTGGATGGGTTCAACAAACACAAGGCTTTCATCCAGGAAAGTGTCCCATGCGTTAAGTTTCACTTTCACGCTAAATCAGCTGATCGTTTGCATCCCGTCCCGTAAAGATAGATTTGGACTTTTTCAAGTCTGTCTTAATACAGCTCTTACATGCCCGTATGCATGTTGATGGAGATACAGGTCGCTGTAACCATCCCGTTCTCCATACCGACCAGGAAGTCATCCCTTCCTGTAAATGATGAGAGACAAAATCCATAATCCTTGTTCAGTGCAAAAACACTTTCTAAAGTTTAGCTGAAACTAATATGAAGAGTTAGACAAGTCAAGTTACTGTACTTTTAGTATAAAACTCTTTCTTTGTGTTTCCATTTGATTCCTTTACTGAGCCGCAGCGGAGGGAGACGTTCTGGTTATTGATTGTAAGTTTGTTGCTGGGACACGACCTGACAAGTTTGAAGTGCGATAGTAAAATTACTTCAAATTTTACATGGTCACGGTCAGGGTCATCCTGAACAGGATTACATTGAAAATGCCAGCAAACCTCTGAAGGTAAATATTTTATGAGAGTTTAAACATGAGGATATTTTCTATCTGTCTTACAGTGTATTTTGAGGTGAGTTGAGAACACGCAGTAAACGGCAGATGTTGCAACGTAAGATTACAGGAAAGTCAGCAGTAATAACCTGCATATTCATGAATTCGGGTGCATTTTATTAACATAAAAATATCTGGTTATTGTACCGGTGGTCCTCAGGGAAACGGCACATCACTGAAAGTATGATAATAACCCACTTCCCGTGCCTAGTCTGACATAGATAGCCTATATAGCCTGATAGATAAATATTGTTATTAATATTAATATATAATCTATTCACCTGAGGAACGCAGTGAGACCCCGAGTATCCCAGCGGGACGTCAGTTGAGTCGGCGGTCCTTAATGTGGGCCGGGATACATTTGTGTACACACAGCTAAAAGAATGAGGCCGTATGTGGCCCAGACCACCTCCGAAAGTGGTCTGAAAGATCGGATCACAATGCATCTTCAATGCTTCTTGAGCGCGTTCACACCTGAGCTGTCCACTTGTGATCTGATCACCCAGTTGGAGTTGTTTTTGAGCTTTGGAGAGAGCCATTCTACCGCTGCTTCCACTATAGCTTCATTCTAGCTAGGGTAACCACGTCCTCATCTCTTTCTTGGAAACTGTTTGCATGAAAAACAGCAGTTAGAATTAGCATATATAAGAGTCAAAGAAGGTTTGCCTACTCTTAAGTGTCAGTGATATCTACCCTGTTAAAGACTGAGTGTTAAAGATCCGAGTGGATTTCTCCTATTCCACCATGACTTAATTACACAGAGAGACTTAATCATTCCTCTTGTCCGGCGGCACTGATGCTAATTAGTTTCTCAGTATACACCCCGCACACACCCTCTACATGTGTAATGACATGATGCCTATTTACACTTTACACACGCTCCCGTGCACGCGCTGACACGGCTGAGTGTCTCCGTGCAACATTTTTCTCATTAGGATCTGTGTCCCGTCAATCGAGGCTCGGTGAATAATTTATAGATATTGGAGAGAAGATAGTTGGCGCAGGATGCGTGCGTCCAGCCCGAGTCCCTGGTGTGAGTTTTTAAGCTTCCATAGGTCACAAGGGGTCTTTCTGTCAATACTGTCCACCAGCTAAGATCTCCTGTTCATTCACACTGACAGGTAACACACACACACATAGTGTATACATGATGGAGCACACACTGAGTCATACACATACACATGGAATAAACACATTCACAAGCATATACACACTTTTACATTTTCATATGTTTCCTATGGAAATTACATTTATATCTAATTATAAAACAAGGACTTTCGTCTGTCTGTCTGTGTGTATGTGGGTATGTCCTTTGCAGAAGCATGTCTGATGAGTATCTGTATCTTTTTCTCAAAACTTTAAAGGTCCCATATTATAAAAAAGTGAAATTTTCATGTCTTTTATATTGAAAAGCAGGTTTAAGTGCTATATAAATACTGTTAAACCATTAAAACGCTCAATATACGTAGAAACACACACAGCCCGTATTCAGAAATAGTGCGTTTGAAACAAGCTGTTAGGATTTTTGTCCATTTGTGATGTCACAAATATACAATATATACATCATTACACGGTTTTAAACGTAAACATTCTAAATGTGTCTCAGTTTATTTCCTGTCGCAGTGAATGTAAATAACATCAGCTGACAGGAAGTAAACATGGACCCAAACTGTTACCTAGCAACGCAATTCCGTTGCAATTCTGTTGAAATGCACTAAAACAGGCCATTTCAGACAGAGGGTAAATACAGGTATATTCAGGCAGACAGTACGAGGAAAATAAAGGGTTTTTTGAACATTACGGCATGTAAACATGTTCTAGTAGAAACACAAAACACAAGTATAAACCTCAAAATGAGAATGATGTGGAACCTTTAAACAAACCAAACGATATTGGTCACTGTCACCCGTTCCCACATAATGCTGCAGGCGATTTGACTTTCTTTTACGTCTCACATGCTTTGATTACCAACAACGTTGTTTCAGAACCAAGGCCAGCACTGTTTGTCGGGTGTAGATGTGCCGCTGTCCGTAGAACTGAAACGGAGCAGAGGAGTTCGATAGAACACAGTTTCTTTGTTTGGTTTCTTATCCTGCTTGCTTTTCGTGGTTGTAAACAGAGAGAGAGAGCGCTAAAAGCCGCAAACAGCTTCAACAGTTTCTAGCGCCACCGAAATGTTAAATATATTCAGTGCTCTGCTAGAGCTACGTTCTTATGTGAGTACTGTGATTAATAAATGTGTTCTTTGATTTTGAAACAGTGGCCTCATGTTGTTGTTGTTGTTGTTGTTGTTGTTTAGCATTTCTGAGGCTATTGTATGGTTTAATCAATGAATTTTATTGTATGAAAAAAATGCCCACCTCATAATTTTCAACAACCACTTCAGTTACCTGGCCTGGGTGTCAGACCAAAAAAAGTCTTCTGTAACTTCTGAAGAATAAAATCGGCCTATGTCTGTTTCAATGCAGACAGTACGCCCCAACCTCTCTGCATGCCTTTAAATTATATATATATATATCGATCCGATCTACTTCACACTTGGTGGTTGTACTGCTGGGGACCCAAGGGAGTGCCATGTTGAATTTGGTGCAATTTGGACACATGATCAATAATAATAAACTTTGAATAAACAAGCAAACAGAGCTCTGTGCGGCAGCGAGGGCGGGAGCGGGGCTTCAGGGCTCAGCGGACTGAGTCGGCCATGTCGTCTGCACGCTTTGCTGCTGGATATCCTAAAGTTACAACCGAGCTCTTTTTCATTTCCCTGGAGTCAACGAGTGATAATCGGTTCTCGTTCGGAGCGGGCCAAGCAATTGGCCCGCTCCGAACGGCTACACCCCCGACAACACTGCAAGGCCACGCCCCCTTTTCGGGGATAGAAAGCAGAAGATCCCACAGATGTAAATGCAATTTGACGTGTGTTTGGATTGTAATTTTGACAAATTTGTATGCATTTATTTCTTGTTAAACAAACGTCTGTTCTATAGACACGTCTAATAATTATTTTGCGACCTTGCCTGAACCTGAACGTTCGCGATACCTTAATAAATTAAGGTTGATTGCCGGCATGCGCCTTCAGTCTTCCCCCTGGGTTAACCCATGTCCTGCAGCGGCCTCCCACTCAAGCCAGCTAAGCTAACTTATCCATCAGTAGTAACGGTCATAATATCATTTAGCGATGTAATCAGACCACTCTGAACGGGCTCTGCACTAGTGCAACTAATTTGTTTTTCCAAATACCTTTTTGAGAAAAACGTAATTGCTGCCTGGATTTAGTTTGATTTTTTTCAATGAAGGAACTGTTATGTTTTTATTACTATTTGATGAAGTTGTGGCTTGTTTTGTTTTTGGTATGTCTGGTTTAGGTTAAGGTGAATTATTTTAGTTATAAGGCAGTTAAGGTGTGTCCACCTGTTATATTTTCCCATACAAATAATTATGGAAAACCAGTGAGATCTGTCTTCAAGCAGGCACGAATAAATAAAATAGCACATTACACATGCATACATACAAATGTTCAAACACATTCACATGCAGTATAGATTCATATGCACCTACCACACACACACACACACACACACACACACACACACACACACACACACACACACACACACACACACAGCTTGGACCTAGGCCTGTGACTATGACAAGCCTTGCTGTCTGCCTCGGTCCTCTCCCAGGCTTTGGGAGAGGATGGGGAGGAATGCTAAAGAAACCAGGAGAAGCCAAGCATACAGTTCCACTGTGGGGGGGGGGGGGGGGTGGAGGGAGGTGGAGGCTTGAAGTGAGGGAGGAGGAGGAGGAGTGGATGCTGCTCACCACACCACACAGCTCTCTTTCTCTTTCTCTCTCTCTCTCTCCTCTTCCTCTCCTAGCTTCCTCTCAGTCTGCGGAGACCCCATGTGTGTCAGCCAAGCAGTGGAGCATCCCTTCTGTCTACTTTACCTATTGTTGTTGTTCCTCCTGCTGTCTCTCTCTCTCTCTCTCTCTCTCATCCCTCCTTTCCTGTTTTCTCCTTTATGTTTTTCATACTTTATCCCTTTTAAGCATGTTTGTTTTTTGTTAAGGGTGGTGCAGAGGAAGACCTTAAGAGCAAGGAAACATTAAAGTCAACAGCTTGCAGTGGATAGTATATAGGAGGAGAAGAAGAAGTGATGAAGGGCGTGGCAGATTCCAGGAGATGGAAAGTATTGTATGTGTCTTTACCACCCACCTCTCCTCCAAAACAAATTGAAAAACTATTATTCAAGACGATTATTGATTTGGTTGTTATTGTTTTAAAGACATTATGAGTAACTTAAGAAAGTAAGAACAAAATTGTAAAGAAAGAAAGAAAGAGAGGCGTCTCTCTACACGTCGGTGTGTGTGTGTGTGTGTGCGTGTGTGCGTGTGTGTGTTGTGTGTGTGGACATGTTTCCTGTTAAACTTCTCCACAGCAGGTGTCAGCTGAAGAAGGAGGCTTGGAGGCGGAGACATGGAGGAAGAAGGCAATTACTGTTGTGGAGCGTTTTGTTTTGTTTGTGGAAGCAGCATTGTTTGGCCTGCTGCTAATGAGGCCCAGCGAGCTTGATAATAATGAATTGGGAAAAAGGTGACGCAGGGTGTGTGTGTCTGTGTGTGTGTGTGTGTGTGTGTGTATTTGTGTGTGTGTGTGCGCGCGTGCGTGCGTGCGTGTGTTTGGTGGGATCATCTCACCAGAGAGTGTTGACATTCTCTCTGATAGGCCCCCCGGCTGAATGTGGTATCACAGCACTGTTTGATATTGATCTGGCCACAGACACACACACACACATTTTTCTCAGTATCTTTTCTGACTCAACCTTGTAGCTTTTTCTTTTTTTTTTATGTATGTCCGTGTCAACTGTGCTCGGATTTACCTTTTTATTGACTTACTTTAAAAAAAAATGTGTTAGTATGGTGGGTGTGATCGTAACCTCCAGCATTGTTTTGAGAGAACTCGGTCTCACAGCAGGAAGGCGAATAAATAGTACGACATTACATGGACATTTTGCATTTGTCATTTGTAGGTGACGCAACAAAACTGGTAACATTCGCAGTTAGGTCCGGGCAACAAAGCCACTTACTTAGGTTTAGGAAAAACGTCATGGTAGAGCTAAAAATAAATACATAAACTAAGTAAAATACGTACAGAAACAACGTAACATAAGTATAGAAAACACATCAGAAACGTCACTAAAAAACGTGACCAACATGCTGGGGTGAATGTAGATTATAGTTCTTGCCGGTACTACTAGGCTACCCCAACCTTCATTGCTTGATATTGTTCTCCTCTCACCCGTAGCTTCATGCATCACTGAACACACGATTCAATGCCTGTATGGTGTAGAAAGAAATCAGAAACACTTGACATCATGTATAGCAAATTATTTAATTAAATGGCAAAAGTGCTGCAGAATAATTTGTGGGGATTTAAATTACAGGAGGACCAGAGAGTTCGCTGAAAAAGAGTCGGTTATTGCAGCTGGAATAATTACTGGGTTGGGGTGAAAAATTACCTGTTCCAGTTAGTACCAGCGCAGGTAATGTTAAAAATCACCCCTCAGCATATATTCATTCAGGTTTCCTTGTGACCACACCCGAGTCGATGATTTCATGTGAAACTTCTCCCGTGTGCCAAGCGTGTGGGTAAAAGCCCATTGACACACGCTCACCGACGGCCCAAAACTGTCCAATAGGCCTTGTTTTTTCGGTGCACAAATCAGTGCACGAGAAGAGAAACGGACGTGAGGAAGGCAACCAAACGAGTAAAGTCAAGATTAAAAACACAGAAGGCTCTTCTCATTTTTTTATCTTCATCTCATCTGATCATTCCAATACACAGGTATTTTCACAGCGACACGGCCATCTGGCATGTGGTGAGCGAAGGTGTGTGAAAATGGTCGGCAAACGCCGCTTTGTTTCATGTACATATCGTAACAACAGCTTGTATTTCCGCAGTCCTCGGTCTTCTGGTTTCCCTTTTTGAATGACGAATACAAACTACCGGGACCTGTTGGTGGTGGAGAGTTATTTCTTCTCACGCAGGTGCACAACGTACGTGGTAGTTGGCCGTCGCCTGTACTCTTTGCGGTGTGTTCGAGTGCAACTTTTTGGCCAAGACAAAGACGTCGTAGGGCAACGCAACTGGTTGCCTTCTAGTTCTTTGATGTTGGGTTGGTTGTCCCCAGCTTATACCACAGAACGCTTCACTCATTTACTCCTGTCTACTCGCTGCAACCTTTTCTTTAAAATCAACACTTATATGTATTATTTTTAAGCCGGTTTGTAACTGACCTCTAATGTTGTCCTTTTTTTAGCAGCCCTCCTCCTCACGGCAGGATGGTTGTTCGTCAACTCTGGGTTACTGTGGAGAGCGGAGGGATTTGGGCTGGATCTGTTATGAGAGCTGACCACCATGATAACAACACTCATTGCTACACATCACCTTTGCTGTATTGAATGTAACAGTCACCTCTGCCTCTGTGGTGTGTGTGTGTGTGTGTGTGTGTGTGTTTAGGCTGGGAGGGTGTGTCTATATGTCGAGTGGTCAGGAGGGGGGAGAGAGAGAGAATTATTACTCCCCTCACTTTGGTGTCCAAATGAAGCCCCTCAGATTCCTCCAGACTAACACCTCCCTGAGGAGGAAGGATCAGACAGTCTGCAAGAGGAATGAATCTGTGTGTATCCCTGTGTGTGCGTGACCAGCAGCCATGTTGGAGGGTTTGGTTAGCCCGGACCAAAGACCTCTGACAGCTTGGCTAGCTCTCCTCCATTACATTTCCTCACCTCTCTTTGCACACCAGCTCCTCTTTGTCCCTCTCCATCTTCATTGTGAATACAGCCTGATCCTTCCATTTCTCCTCTGAGTCTTTCAGCGTACCGGCCGACTGTTAATAGCCTAAGTCAACACCAGCACTCTTTTCTCTGTCTGTCTGCTTTTTTTCCCCCTCCTTACCCTTAAAAAGGTGAATACTTTCAGCATCCTGCTTTTGTCTATGTAGCTGTCTGTTTTTGACACTTTCTCCCGCTGCTTTATAAACCCTCTCTCCTCTCTTGTCTCTCTTCCTCTCGCCTCCGCAGAGACGGTGACCAAAATATACAGTCTTATTCAGAAAAAAAAGCACACTTGTATGCCTTCCTCCAGCCATTTAGCTTTGCTCTCATGTCTCATGTCTCCTTTCATTTCTCTCCCTTTCTTTTACTCGTTTGTATCCGGCTGGCAAGAGCAGGGACGTGACGTGAATTCTCCTCCTAACTTATTACTTAATGTATTTGTCACTTCCTATCATCTTCTTCCCCTTCTCCATCTTTTATCCACCAGACTAATGGACAGACAGATATTTTGGTTTTCTTATACCACGCTCCTGAAACGAGTGCATGTGTCATGTGTCTACGTTCATGCATATCTATAGCTGTCACGGAGTCAAACGAGGCGGTCTCTTGTCGAACATGTACTAGCCCAGGGGGCTTCTTATTCTCTCTCATTCTGTTTCTCTGTGTGTTTCGCTGACCAGCCCGTCCCTCCGGGGTGGGGCAGAGGAGAGCCCAGTGGACCATGGCAGACCTTGTCTATTTTCCATCCCCCTCTCTGACGACACAGGCGGCCCCCTGGTACCACGACTGACCCCCTCAGTCAGCTCTCATCAGCCGGATTGGCAGCTGTCAATCAATAGTCTGGGCTGCGTTGTGACAGGGTGAAGCATTGATAGACAGTCGCTATGTTTGTGTGCGCGTGTTTGCATTCATCAATAATATGCTTCTTTAATATCATCTGCCATTCAAATTAAAAATGATAAAAGCGATGATACTGGGGCTTATTTTTGGGTTAGGGATTCAGCCTCTTTTACCACTATTGTATGAATCGCCA
The DNA here is from genome assembly GCA_916701665.1 of Sebastiscus tertius. Lineage (NCBI taxonomy): Eukaryota > Metazoa > Chordata > Actinopteri > Perciformes > Sebastidae > Sebastiscus > Sebastiscus tertius. Next base: position 9,402 of record CAKAOH010042338.1, on the reverse strand, counting down.
ACTATTTTGATAATCATTTAAAGCAGCAGTGGGTAGGAATGCAGCAAATATGATTAAAAAAAACTCACTATATCCTGACAGTAGTGCATGAGACAGGTAATCTGAAAAAAAATTATATGCCTCTGTGTCCTCCGGTGTCCTCCTAACAGCATCTGCAAGATTTCACAGACCGGAGGAAAACAACCAATCAGAGCTGAGCTGGAGCCTTGCCGTCTCTGAGCAGCTGTCAATCACTCGCAAACTCCGATCAAACGGTCAAACTAGGCAGCGCTGATCAAATATGAATCAATATTCTGTTACTGTAATGCCCATTAAGAAAGTTTGTGACTCAGCAGCCATGTCGAGATCTGTTGAAGAAATACCAAGCACCGCCCAGCAGCCGGAGCAAACTTTCTCATTTTACAGCTAAACAGTACAGTACAAGATTTTTCTGGAAACATTTTACGCCAGAAATAGGCATTACAGTAACAGAATATTGATTCATATTTGATCAGCGCTGCTTAGTTTGACCGTTTGATCGGAGTTCACAAGTGTTTGACAGCTGCCTCCGTTGAATTAACAGCCAATAGGAACGCTCTCTCTCTGAAATATCCTGTGATTGACCAAAGTCACGCGTCACAGGCTACATTTTTTAAAGCCTGAAAACAGAGCCATGAGGAGGTGCAGAAGTCTAGTTTTCTCTCAGAACCCTTGAATTACAATATGCTGAAAGGTTATTATGAAATTTTTGTCTAATGATGCCAAAAATATACTTCCTACTGCAGCTTTAATCGGTTTGAGTCATTTTTTTTAAGAAAAAAAAGTCTAAATTCTCTGATTCCAGCTTCTTAAATGTGAATATTTTCTTGTTTCTTTGACAGTAAACTGAATATGAGTTGTGGACAAAACAAGACATTTGAGGACGTTACCTTGGACTTTGGGAAACACTGATTTTCACCATTTTATAGACCAAACAACTAATCAGTAGAGAAAATAATCAACAGATTAATCAACAATGAAAATAATCGTTATAGTTGCAGCCCAATTTTCATTGCTTATACATATTCATTATAAAAACAATCTGATGTAAAAGATCTACTCAGCTGAATTAGGCTTGTTTGATTAACATCCTAATGACTGAACAATCATTAAAGACAGTCAGGTGAGATTCAGCTCATTTAAACATGCCTCCTGTGTTGTGTTATCAAGTCAGGCAAACATTTCCAGACGTTTGAATGTTTCGTAGCTGGTGGCAAAAGAGCAGAGCAGCGAGGATTTCTCAGCTCGCCTCTCTTTGTTGTGTGGGAGCAGACACATCCATTGTTTATCGGCATTATTATTCTCCATTGCCACCAAAACCACTAATGACACGGCATTCAGATCAAACCCCTCTATTTATGGCAGCCAGGATGGAACGCAAGCCATATTCTGCAACAGTGTGGACGAATTAATGGCTGAACTGTGTGACCCTGTCGTGTAAGGCAGGAAAAGAAAATCCCAACCTTATTACAGTATTTCTCCGCTAGAGCATCACAGTTTAAAAAATGTAGATTGGATTCAAATTCAGCATTCAAACTACACTCAGCATGAACATTATGTCTCTCTATAATTTACACCAGTGGAAAAGATGCCCTTGACATATAAGGTCAAAATGCAGAAAGAAGTAGTAAAAGTACATTTTGAGAGACGGGGGTGATATAAAATATATATATTTTTAAAGATAGAGTGAATAAACTGGCATCATATGAAACTAGAAAAACCTAAGAATCCATTAGTACCAACCATGTCATACTAGCTTGTCAAGAAGGAGGTTAAATATTGCTTCAAAGCTTCAAATTTTGGCGAGGAAAAACTGGCATGGCCATTTTCAAAGGGGTCCCTTGACCTCTGACCTCGAGATATGTGAATGAAAATGGGTTCTATGGGTACCCACGAGTCTCCCCTTTACAGACGTGCCCACTTTATGATAATCACATGCAGTTTGGGGCAAGTCATAGTCAAGTCAGCACACTGACACACTGACAGCTGTTGTTGCCTGTTGGGCTGCAGTTTGACATGCTATGATTTGAGCACATTGTTTATGCTATATGCAGTACCTGTGAGGGTTTCTGGACAATATTTGTCATTGTTTTGTGTTGTTAATTGATTTCCAATAATAAATATATACATACATTTGCATAAAGCAAGCATATTTTCACACTCCCATGTTGATAAGAGTATTAAGTACTTGACAAACCTCCCGTTAAGGTACATTTTGAACAGATACAACATTTTTGATTAATTTGTGATTAATCGCAATTAACTATGGACAATCATGCGATTGATTGCGATTAAATATTTTAATCAATTGACAGTCCTAATAGAAACACAAAGCTGTACATTTTTTGCAACAATAAAACCTCTACTTTGATTAGATGCCTACCTTGATGTCATCTATGATATATATGTCATAGATGACTATATTTTGTATAATGAAGAAGAAATTATATAGTTTTGGGTAGTTTAATTAAAATTAATGTTGTAAAAAGAAGTAAAAAGTACAATATTTCCCTATGAATTGTAGAAGAGTAGAAGTATAAAGTATCTTAACATGGAAATATTCAAGTAAGGACCAGTGTGTAACATTTATGGGGATCTAATGGCAGAAATTGAATATCATATTAATAACTATGTTTTTCTTTAGTCTATAATCACCTGATAATAAGAATCGTGTGATTGTCACCTTAGAATGAGCTGTTTATATCTACATAGGGAGCGGGTCCTCTTCACAGAGGCTGCAATGTTTCAATAGTAGCCCAGAACAGACAAACTAAACTCTGTTAATTTTTTTCTGCTTGGGCCGAGTCGATGACGTTACTCGCTCCTGTCGCTCTCTCTCTATCTCTTGCTTCACCACTCACTTCCCTCGTATACACACTCTACACACTGGCTCTCCTCCAGATGACCTACGCTACTCTGACAACAACTGCTCTAACGAGGGCCATTTACGTTTTTTACGTCGGCCACTGTAGCTCTCCAACACGCTTGGCACACGGAAGAGGCTTCAGTTGGTTGCAATCTCCTCACCTCACCGCTAGATACCGCCAGATCCTACACACTGGACCTTTAAGTGAGTTGAGTAAATGTACTTAGTTACATCCCACCACTGGTAAATGCCTTATCTTGCCTTTAGCCTACCTTTTTAATCTAAAAAACATTCATAATATCTAAATTCCTATGTTTCTATAAGCTCCAAGTGAGAGCTTCTTGTATATACATTAAATCTGACCTCATCTTATAGTAATGCCCTGTAAAAAATATATCAAAAATGTTCTCACAAATTAAATCTTATAAAGGGTGTAAGGATGGTGGTACTGTTTGTATCACATGTATGCTGCAGACATTACTAAAACACAGCTGTCACCCTCAATCTCACATTCCTTACATTAAACCTGTAGCTTTAGGGAAGCTGTCGAGGTTAGAGATGCAAACATGTAATGCTTAAGTTCCCAGGTTGAGTCCCTGGATGATCTGGGAAAATGAGGATGGGAAAGATGGTGCCCTCCGCTCTCTTGACAGCTTCTGTGGAGGTGCACTTGAACCAAAACACCAAAACCCAGCAGCAGAAACATGCCGTTCACACTGGGAACCACCCAGGTGTGAACAAATGGGAAGGGAGTTGCAGAAAAGCTCAGTTTGGTTTATTTATTTGTATAAATAATAGAACACACAAAAGAACTAAAATCATAATGTATTAAATCTATCCCCAGATTTAAAAAAAAAAAAAAGAAGTTGTACAAGTGTTTTCAATAGCATTGCTCCGTTTCCTCAAAAAAAAAACAATAAAAAAAACAACAATATTTCTCAGAGAATCAACCACTCAGCTGGCCTAACAATTCATCATTATGTGTAATGAAAATCTTATTATCTGAAGGCAGCACAATTAAGACTGTGATTTATATGACTACAAATTAACATATCAATAAGCCTTATAGGAAATGTCTCATTAATTAGTCATCCCTTAATTGGCCCTGAATGTCATTAGCGCGCTGTGTGTGTTAACCATGCGTTCATTAATAACATTACTGTGCGACCCGGATCTGCACGGCCAAGCTAAGATTAGTTTAACTGTTGTCGCCACTTCAGCTGTTGCACGGCACTGTTTGTGTGTATATGTGTGTGTGTGTGTGTGTGTGTGTGTGATATGACACCCATGCCCATGCTGATGCACAGGCTGGTTCTGCTTTGATCAATGGCGCCTGGCATTGGGAGGGGGGGTGCGGCTTGAGGTGAGTTGGGGGGGGTCTGAACCTCCCACTGGTGCTGATGAAGACGAATGAGCTAACAAGACATGACGGAATTGCTTTTGCGAAGAGGGGGGGCTGAATGGTGTGTCGTGATATTGTGTTGAGGGCGGCTAAAGGGGCAGGTTGATTTATTGTTCCAGCAGCAGATAGCCACCGTTTTACCTCCCCTCCGTCCCTACTTATTCACAGAGACCCTTCGGTCTTTAATTACAGCCTCCAGCCTCCTCCATTCTCTCATACGTGTCCTTATTAGAAGAGTCATACCACACATCATACATCCACGCTGGCAGAGGACAACAGTAAATATGACACAAAGCCTGAAGGAGGAGGGGGGGAGAGGATCGGTGCCCAAAATGTCACAGACATGTTGATTTTGCATTCTATTACCACCTTTATGGTCAGGAAAACAGGGAGGAAATACAGAAATTGGGGGAAGAGTGATGAATCCAGGGGTCTGAAGGTCAAAGGAAGAACTAGGAAAAAAAGGGAATGAAATAAGAGGAGGAGGAAAATGGGCCGATTAAGATATGTACATAATGGGAAAGAGGGATAGAGGGATGACAAATGGAGAAGTAGAGCAATCCTCAGAGAGAGGAGGAGGGGTAAAGACATGTTAAATGGTGTGGGAGGCCTGTGTGTAAGGTGGAGCACGGCGGTCCAACCTGATGAATTCATACAAGGCCTTTAGAAGAGAGAGGAGGACAGCAAAACAATACCAAAATGCAGAATTGAAATAAGAAAAAAAGAGATAAGTTGGGGCATTATCGGTGAGAAAAAGCAGCACTTATTGCCTTTTCTGGCCAATTACAGATTAGTCTGTTTGCTCTAAAATGAATATGAATAATCTAATTATATAACACAAGACTCCCCTGCACCAATAAGTGGACAAATAGCTGTGCAGGTCTACATTAGTGATTCTCTGCAGCGAGAGAGGGGGGAGAGGTAAGGCAGGCGGTGGGGGGGAGGCGGCTCACCCCACACAATTTATCACCGCATTGCCATTCGCTCTCTGAAATATCAGCCTATTAAAACATTCATTGAGATGATTAAACTGCAATAAAATCTAACAAAATTTGCACTGACACTTTCAGTGCATGATTTATTAGGCCGAGGCTTTTGCATGTGCTTCTCCAACCCCGATAAACAGGGAGAGATGGGAAAGATCAGATGCTGCTGCCACCTGTTGGCTGAAGGTTCAGCCTCAACACAATCTGTACTGCAAAGTATTGACATTAAAATTACTCTTTCATTACTTTTTAGCATTAGTTTTAATCCCATGCGAGCAATGCCAAGTACAGACTTGTTTGCAAACAATGCATCTTTGTAATGTTGATATTTCTTTGATATTTTAAACTGAGATCTTCAGCCAAAACTTTGATTTCATGACTGTAACTCACGACCATTTCCAGTGGTACAATTTGATTCTATATTTCAGTGTGTTTGCTCATATTATTAATTGTTTATAAATATTTTTTAGACATTTTTGCTTTGTTATAGTTCACCATATACAAGATATTATTATTTTCATTATGGATTACTCTTACAATCATTTCCTGATTAATGCATTAATGGTTCGGTGAAGCTCATGCTGTCATATTCAAACTGCTTGTTTGAAGGCTATCCAACCTTGTGATGGGCTCATTGCATGGGTGGAATATGATCTCAAAAAAGTGCAAAATGCATCTGATGAAGATGTTGGTCGCAACATGTTGGTCATTTTAAACAATTATTGCCATGTAAAATAAAGGCATTTTAATTTTGTTCAAACTCTATGCTCTGTGCATTTTGGATTATTTTTGAAAGAGACTATAATCCACCCATGCAATGAGCCCTTCACAAGATTGAATAAGGACAATACATCTGAAGGATTCAAAGAGCACCTGTATGTGATTTAACACAAAGACTCAGCAGTGCTTCTACTCTACTTGTTTAAAGGAATTCACTTTACTGTCATAGAAGACCGTAAATATTCATATTTAAATAGCTGGATCCAGAGATCTTTTTTTCTTGAGACTGAGATTTATTTGTTCGCACAATAAAATAAAGCAGCAGAAATAAAAACAACAAAATAAAAGAAGAAGTTGTGCAGGTGAGATTAAAAAACAACAACCAAGGAGCTTATAGTGAAGTTAAATCATATGAAACTAGAAAACCTAAGAATCCATTATTGATACCAACCATGTCATACTGGCTTGTGGGGGATAAATAACGCTCCAAAGTTAGGTTATTTTCAAAGGGGTCCCTTGACCTCTGACCTCAAGATATGTGAATGAAAATGGGTTCTATGGGTACCCACGAGTCTCCCCTTTACAGACATGCCCACTTTTGATGCAGTTATTATACAGTGTTTATTTCCGGTTATACAATGACCATTTTCCTAAAATTAAATTTAAGACATCACAATACATCGCCTTGCTTACAGTATCGCAATATATCGCAATATATTGAATCGTTACCCCTTTATCATGATTCGTATTGTATAGCCAGACTCTTGCCAACACACAGTGAAAGTGAAAAGTGAAAAATGGGAATCAAAATGATGACACATTTTTTTTGCCAATCGACAAATTGATGACTAATTCAGCTCTTAGACAAAGAACGCCCCAGTATGACCATTATGTGCTTGCTAAAGAGACCAAGACACTAAGTCACAACTATCTGTTGCAGCTACAGAATGTGACTCTACCAAGTTGCAATAACACATAAATGGGGAATTAAGCAACTCTTGGCAAGTACATTTAATTCATTGATAGATGAACAGTTGCAACACATTGTTGTTTGAAAGAGAAAAGCAGAGAAGAGAGAGTGTGGGAAAGAAAGAAAGAAAGAAGTGTAGAAGGTTTTAAGAATAAGGTTTTGTAATGTTGAATATGCAGCTTCATATTTCTAAATGTCAGAGCAGTTTCGTTATGCAAATTTGAATTACATGTACCCATTTAGAAAACCATTTTGCAATCATTGAGAACTGTGTTGCCATTATACATGAGTCATTATCTAACGATCCCTTTCTCTTTCACACAGGATGATCTAATTACTGTATGTTTCACATAATTGGAGACGTTGAGGGGTCAGATCGTAACAATATCCAGTCCACATTTCACTGCATTAGCTGTGAGGTGGAAGTGTTTTGTGTTGAACTGGTGTCGTTATTGATCCGTATGGTTTATTACAGGCTGTGCGAGTGTTAATACTGTCCGGGAAGACAGGAGGGGGGATTACCTGGAAATGGTGCTATTGATCGGGTTCGCCTCAAGAGAGGGCTGCACGTCGCTCAACCCACCGAGGGCGCACAGCATTGGAAAGATGCTGCACAAACAAACACCACTGGAGACGCGTGTTTATGACAAGCTGCCTTTTGTACACAGTGATGTATCTGCCTTAGAGGTCGTTTTGCTGGTGGGGGAAAGTGTGGTGTTAAAGGAGAGATGTGACCTTCACAGATGACATGAGCTGAGGAATCACATCAATAGCAAATCATTTTATTTAAAGTCTTTTTAACTGTAATGATGCGTGTGCTTGTTTGGGTGTTTTATGTGCCCTTGTAGCGACATCTATTTCTGTGGGGACCAATTTAAACTTTAAACCTGTTGATAAGATTTTTGGAAAAGTGAGGACATTTCTCACTTTTTCAGAGGCCAGTTTGAGAGTTAAGATTTGGTTTTAGCGTTAAGACTACAATTAGGTTTGTGTGTGTGTGTGTATGTGTGTGTGTATGTGTGTGGCTGCCTGTGTTTCAGTATTGTAATCTCAACCTGCTCTGGCATGAGAGTCACTCCAGTGTCAAGGTCACATTGCCGCATACTGTAGCTCGCTGTCTGCTGAGTGGCTGCGACGTCAATCAGCAGTGATTTAAATAACATTGACCCCATATTACCTCATATCACAGCTACATGTACAGGCTTCTGTCAGGTGCAGTGTACCCGGAGACATACAGTAATGGAGTTCAACACATTTTTCGACTAAATTTGTCAGTTTAATATAACATTTCTCTCTCCATAAAGTCCTGTGAGGCACACCTGTAATAAAGGGCATCATGGATAGCTTTAACAGGAAGTTGAAATATGACATATGTGGTGTATATGGGAATAATACAGACCACTCACTGCAAGTTTAACCTGATCTATAGCTTCAATACATCCATTATGAAGCTAGTATGAAGGTATGAAGTTATGAAGCTATATATATATATATATATATATATATATATATATATATATATATATTTGGGCTGCACGATTATGGCCAAAATGATAATCACGATTATTTTGATCAACATTGAGATTGCGATTATTAATCAAGATTATTCATTGATTTCAGCAACAACATATTTTTATTGCACTTTCACATTAACATAAACAGAGCGCTGCTTTCACTTCCATGCTGTGCTACATTCCTACTAAGGTACAAATTAGGGTTGTACGATGCTGAAAAAAACTGACATTGCAATATTTTTTTTTTCTGCAATATGAAAGAAATACAGGAATATTCACGCTACCCTTTATATTACATTATATAACTATAATATATATTATATTATATTTTTTATTATTTTTAAGTACAGTTGATTCAACTGTACTTTTTTTTTTCAACTGTGATTTTTGTATGGGAGTTTATGTAGTTGCATTGTGTTTACTGGAATATTTCACCCTTAAAATGACCACTTGTGTATCCATTACTCACCTTTGTTTATCGCATGCCGTCAAACAAGAAAACATCCGAAAACGGAGAAAAGTCTTGAAGATGAATTGAAGTAAATGCAGACCACGTTTTACAACTGCAAAACTATATCAAAACACCCGTTAACAAACTCTAATACAACTCGTGTAGTATAATCTAAGTCACGTTTATCCAGTCATATGCTCACTACTTCCTAAACACGTGCATTTTCGCCAAAATCGTCACAGTTTAAAACACTTCCGCCACAACCTGCCGTCTCAGGCCGGACTCGCAGCGCGCATGCGCATTCATGAGACGGTAGTGGCAGAAGTGATTTAAATAGTAAGAGAAATGCCCCAAATAAGTGCGCGTGTTTGGGAAGTAGTGAGCATGAACAAGACTATGCTGCACTTAGTTGACAAAGTTGTCTTCAAGAATTCAAGGTAACACGCTGTGAGTAATATTGCTATATAATATTACT
>CAKAOH010042336.1:0-18062 GCA_916701665.1 Sebastiscus tertius | reverse complement strand
TGCATCTTGCAGGGCTGTGATCGCAGTGACAAAATCTGTCCACAGACAGACAGACAGACAGACAGACAGACAGACAGACAGACGGAGAGACAGACAGACAGATGTATACACACCTGGCAAAGTAACCCTCCTCTGTGGTAGTTCCTGCTACAGTCGGTGTCTCCAGGACCACATTTTGCCTCGATGGCTCACATGGTGAAAACAATCCCAATCACTGTTCCGGCTGGTAAATACTGCTTTGACAAAAGCAATAAAGGTGAAAGAGAACTGTGACAGCTGGATGAGGCTTTACTGACTTTTTCCTTGTAGACAATGTATTTATTTTTCAGGGACTGTTGTGCTCTGCGCTTCTTCACTGATTATCTTCTTAAGCTGAGTTTCCACCAAAAGTGGAAAGACCTTTAGTCCCTGGTACTACTTTTCAAGGAACTAAAAGGTTCCCTCAGCCCTCTGTTGTCTGGGTTTCCACCTCTGCAGCCTTCAGTTCAGTGTGCCCGCCTGTTTGATCTAAAAAAAAGAACCCTTTGGTTTTGTCTCACTGAGGCGATATTTACTGCTGCATATATTTACTGATGCACGTTGGATGTAATGAATGAAATGCAGCAGAGGAAAATGAAACTAAAGGCGTCCGTCTCCACAGTAAATCATCTGTTGAGTGTTTGAGGGTTATTCATTTGTGCTTTAGAATTCTACCGCCATGAAACAATCAGAATAACTTTCTCTTCTCTAATTCACGGCAACGTCGTGCTGTCTGTCTCTTCTACCACTTGCCCTCTCCATCTCTCACTCTTTGTCTCTCTGTCTGTTTTTAAATAGGTCAGGGAGCCGACAGCAGAGACCCGAAAAGGTCCGATACTTTCAGAAAGTACTACCCTTAGACCAGGGCCTTTTTGGAGACTAAAAATTTTCCCAGAACTTAATTTAGACCCTGCCCCTGCAGTCGAAATGTAAGTGGTTCCTCAAAAGGTTCTTAATTCAGGGGGAAAGTTCCTGCGGTGAAGACTATAAAGCCACATGATGCCTTTAGCTGTCAGTCATGTGACCCTCACCTTGCAGGTCATAGCGCCCTCTCCCCCCACACCCCCCAGTCACACTACCTCCACTTTTGATATTCAGAGACAACAGTCATTAATCACATGACCACAAGATGTTGCTTGTCTGGAATACACAAACACGGGTTACTTCCCTGTTGTCCTTATGTTTTAAATATACAAACGTGCACATACAAACACACACACTTTTCTCATCCTGCAGAAAATCATAATCCTTATGAAAGCTCAGGGGACATTTCATTAACCCTGAGGTAGAGCAGAAAGTGAGATGATCTTGAGTTCAACAAGTAATAAAACCAATCATCTGAATAAACATCTGAAGATATATCACCGCTCTTCTGCTTTTAAACCTGTCCAGCACCCCAGATTCCATTCAAGTTAAATGATGGACATAAGGAAAGTGGGCTGCCGTTGCACCAAACTGATAGGATGAAGACAATATGAACAATGACTTCAACACAAACTCCAGTGAAGCACCAAAACCTCTTGGTTGTATCTAGTGAAGCCCGTCTGTTAAACAGTGTTGGCCGCAGTCGGAGGACGCGGGGGAGACCGTAGCTTTGGTCTCCAGGACCGGAGTCTCTGCTGTACTCTGCTCTTCTGCCTGCCTTCACTCACACACCGTGCTCGTTCTCACTTGCTCTTTCGCTCCACTCCTGTGTTGAGTGATGCTCCTTCATGTCTATGAAGAGCGAGCACAAGCGTGAGCAACAGGACGCTGACTTTCGTTGACTTAACGGCCACAGGTGTTGCTGTTAACAAGACATTTCTGATTCTTACAAACAGTCCCTTTAAATAATAAAAACATATATTTTCATGTTCTGTCATCTATTATTTCATTACTTTTCCTGATGTTTTAGATTGTTGCGTTGTTTTGGTATTGTGTCAGTATCGGTATCCAGATATTTAGGCAGGGCAAAAAAAAAAATGATCTGCATGATTTTCCTGCATAAATGAAGCTGGAAAGTTTACAGTTTGTGTCAGTAGCAGATGGTGGAGGGAGGGGAAGGCCGGAGGAGGCTCCACTCCAACAGTTTTATCTGGATATGAAAAAGGTGTGTGTTATTGCACCAGGAGGCGTTTGGTTTAATGGGAAATGTGCTCTTAATTTTTCAGAAACACTAACATTACCTGTTAGAGATAGATCATCAATCATCTCCTCCCTGATCTCATTTATTAGTGTGATTATACCGAGGCACCACATTTAATTTGACATTGATTTATTTATGTTTGTAATGCTACAAACAACGTTTTCCTATCTTCCTCGTCTAATCTTCCTCCTTTTAATCTCTGTTTCCTCCGTCATTATTCAATGAGAAGTAACTCGATAAGGGAAAACATTCATTGTTAGAATCTCTCCTAATATGACTCATCCACATGTTCCTCCTCTCCCATCTTCTTACTGTCCCTCCCTCCATCTTTCCATTCATCCAACCATATATACACACCTCTCCGGGAGTTATTATGGTTAATAGGAAGGCCGATGTGTTCTGCTTCCCAGGGAAATGGGACTCATTACTTTTCATTAAGTACTTTTGGTCAAAACTTCTCCCTCGTCCTCTGCCTTTTCTCTTCTTCTGAATTCTTTTTCTTCTTCTTCTACTACAAATATCTTCGTCTTTTCATTTTATGTTTTTTTTTCTATTATCATGAAAATATATTTCAGACCGGACTGACACGCTGAGGTTCATTTCCATGAATCGACTGCCCGTGGCACGAGCTCAGTGGATGTTTTCGAGAGGCACATGGCAGAACTGTAACACAGTTGGAAATGGTCCTGTATCTGTGGTGAGCCTGGCCTCCAGCCTGACCAATCAAATCACAGTTTTTCTCTTCCCTTTAAGATAGTCCACTCTGTTCCAGGGCACTCTGACCATTTAGTGATGGAGAGGTCCAAAGCTTCTCTGCCACAAAGGCTTCCTCTTAGAGGAAACCGATGTCTCCGGTCCAGTTCAATTAAAGGAAATACTTACACTATGGAAATAATAGAAATATATTTAGTAAAGCAATTATTTAGAATTACAATTAATCACATGATTGTCCATGGTTAATCGTGATTAATCGCAATTTTTTTTTTTTTTTTTTGGGGGCATTTTCAACCCTTTATTGATAGGACAGTGGACAGTTTAGAAAGGACAGTAGACCGTTTCGAAAGGGGGAGAGAGAGAGGTCAGATTTGAACGTGCCACCGCAGAGCACGAAGCCTCCGGCAATGCTAGAGCTGCTAACGTAGCACAAACACACACACGGTCTGTTGGAAACTCACTAAAGTTTCTCCGGGCAGACACACAGCTGACAACCTGCTAAACTAAACTAAATGTGTGGTGGACACTTTTACTGGGAAAGTGGCTGCATGTCTGCGACACCACACGCAGCATCGTAGCTGCTAAGTTAACGCTCCCGGACGGTGAGCTGGAGACTCCAGTCAACCAATATCTGTTGTGCTCCTGCAGCTGGAGCACCGCTGCATGTGAGGCACAAATCTTGTCGATTAACGGTTAATAATCGGTTAACGAGGGTCAGTTATTGGTTAAGAACATTTTTCAAAATGAGCATCCCTATCACATATATACAGTCTGTCAGCGCTTCGTACCGTTAGCGAGTGTCCGACAGACCGTGTGTGTGTGTGTGGTGGCAGTGAGTGTGGGTTTGTCGGTGGCGTTCTAGCTGTGTGAACATAGCTCTGCAGTGTGTGTACAGTTTATTTGTCAGTGAATAAATGCTACAACTCCTCAAGACCCGAGCCAAGTTCCTCTATCTGTAACACTGGCTCAGACTCACTAGGGTCTCACTGGACCTATAAGGTGGGCTGTTAAGGTGGACCAGCTAATCTCCTTTCAGTGACAAGATGCTCCTCTGAGTTTTGATCAGCTTTTTAGCTATTTTTTTAACCCATCTTTTAACCGTTTAACTTAGCATTAATCGGTTAAAATTCTTAATGCTGGTTAACGGTTAAATGTTTAATTATTAACATGCTTAGTTCTATTGAACTTATACCAAACCATTCAACATATTTATATTGAGAAATGTTCCTTTCAGCATCTATACAAGGTGATTCTGGGAGAGAAGTTGTCTGGCTGCCAATGTGTTTGCAGCAGCAGTTTTGATCTTAATAAATGCGTCTTATTGCTTTCTTTTGTTCAACAATATGATTTGTTTGAAAGACTACTCACTAGTGTGTGTGTGTGTGTGTGTGTGTGCGTGCGCTTGCGTGCACGTGTATTTTCTCATGTGAGGGTGAATACATTTCAGTCTGTTTGGTAGCATTAGACAGAGGGCAGATTGTGGTCAACTCCATTTATTCAGCATTGACGCTTGTGTGTTTTTACCGTGGGTGTGGATTATACGTGTGTTTGTGTGCATGTTGTCCTTGTGTGTGTGTGTGTGTGTGTGTGCGTGTATGTGTGTGTCACACTACAAGCCTTGTATTCTGATAGATGCTGTTGTAAATCCATAGCGCTGAATGAAGGCCATAACCCACACATGCATTACCATATTCATATACAGCTCACAGAATAGAGTGCTGGTGTGTGTGTGTGTGTGTGTGTGTGTGTGTAGCGTAGACTCCGCTGGGTTTGCTCAACTAATTTTGAGGAGTCATTTTGAAAATGGCAAACACACTCCGTCTCTCTCTCTTTCTCACACTTCTTCTTGCTCTCTTTCGCTCGCACACACACATACAGTATGTCCTCTCGCCACATATATAAATCTCTATCTAAGCTAAAGCCCATTCTCATAAAATGTGTTCAGAGAAAAGAAGTAACCATCAAGTCGGCCGTGTGCCCAAATTGAACATCAGCACAAAACACTGGGCCAAATGGCTCGTACTCTCTCTCTCTCTCTCTCTCATTTTAATCTTGTTCTCTCACTTTCTCTCTCTCGCTCCATTCTTTTGTTCCTTTTCTTTCCCTCTATTCTTTTCCCTCTCACTTGGGTGTAAATTGCCCTGCAGTGGTGATAGACGTGCGTGTGCATATACTCGCGGTGTCATTTTGGTGTGTGTGTGTGTGTGTGTGTGTGTGTTGTGTGTGTGTGTGTGTGTCTGTGTGTGTGTGTGTGTGTGTGTGTGTGTGTGTTTGTGACTCCGTTCCTCTATTTTTTTTCCATGACTGTGCGTGTGTGTTTGTACCTGTTTGTGAACGTCGGGATCATTACCTGTGTGTGTGTGTGTGTGTGTGGCAGGGGGGGGGTCAGGTCAAGCTATTATTATGGCAGCAGCTGTAGTGGTATTGCAGGGGATTGTGGGAGGTGTGCAGACAGGCTGGAGGCTCTGAAGGGCTTTAAGTTGGAGTGACAGGCCTGAACTAAATATGCTGCCCTCTGCACAAACTACATAACTCACACTCCTCCAGCTATTAAATATAACAATCATGTACTTTTACTACTTTGTATGAGAAAATAACAATTCAACCTTCATAGAAACACTTCTATCGGGTTTATTGGTCTCATCGGTTTACTGACTCATTTCATTTAAAAAACGAAACATTGTAACGTGCACACTTTGCTAATCTACTCAATATAGTATGTTATCATATGTTCACATTTTAGATTTTTAATGTCAGTTCTAGCAGTCGGGTATATTTATAGTGTATTCTATATTCTTTATATTGTGTGTTCTACAGATATATTTCTCTACTGTTGATATGTACATTTTATTGACTGTTCCCGCGCACTGCATGAATAACCTGCTGCTGTAACCGATTTGGGATCAATAAAGTACATACAGGATCTCTGTCTATTTCTATCTCAGAGTGGAGGAAGTTTGTTTCCAGGACTTCTAATATGAGCTAACTACTGTTAGTAGAGCGCCACCCACACAATGCTTATATAGTGTTGTTTCATGATGTCTAATTTCATGTTATTATGCTTTGTTTTTTTAATTTGTGGCTATTTCTTTCCTGTGTTTTGGTAATCTGCGTCGGTTGATTAGGCTGATTGGATGTTTGTTTTGTGGATGAATTAATTGAAAC
The DNA here is from genome assembly GCA_916701665.1 of Sebastiscus tertius. Taxonomy (NCBI): domain Eukaryota; kingdom Metazoa; phylum Chordata; class Actinopteri; order Perciformes; family Sebastidae; genus Sebastiscus; species Sebastiscus tertius. Next base: position 12,040 of record CAKAOH010042336.1, on the reverse strand, counting down.
TTTGACCTTTTAAAAACTCAAATGAACAAGACTTCACTAGACTGAGACACACGCAGCACGTCGGCAAATGCAGTTTGGCAAAAGAGAAGATGACAATATTAATAAGAAAATAGGATCTTTGTGAGGCCACTTTTAGACTATCCCATTAACCCCTTACCCCCTGAATCAAAAAGGACAAATACTGTGTTAGTACTGTAGAAAATACTCAATCTGTCAAATTTAATGTGAAGTAGATGAAACCAGCTGCAACTAATGATTGTTTTAATTATCGATTCATCTTTCGATGATTTCCTTTATTAATCGATTAATTGTTTTCTCTATAAGATATCAAAAAATGGTAAAAAAAAAAATGCCGATCAGTGTTTCACAAAGCCAAAGATAATGTCTTCAAATGTCTTCTTTTGTCCACAAATATAAAAAAGATATTCAGTTTACTGTCATACAGGAGTAAAGAAACCAGAACATATTCAGATTTAAGACGCTGAAATCAGAGAATTTTGACTTTTTTTCTTAAAAAATGATTCAAACCTATTACGACTATTATTGTTATTGGTTATCAAAATAATTGTCAATTAATTTAATAGTTGACAACTAATTGTTGCAGCTGTAGACTAAACATTCAGTTTAGATAAGGAAAACATTCCCTTCTCAAGGAATGACTTGATTTATGTTTTCCAGGTCAAATAGACATTTCAGGAGACGGTTCAGTGGAGTGAACTTCATCGGTATCTGAACAAAACATTGTTAAGGACTGGCCTCGGTGAGCTCATAGTGAAGCAGGATGGACAGAACAACATTAAACACAGCATAATGATAATGGAAACATGAAAATGCATGTTTGTCCCACAAGTTTCACTCTCCGTAGTGTGAACTTCAGCACCATGGACAGCGGCCCCCACTAGTGGCATTTGGCAAGCTTTCTACTCCTTCACCACCTCCACCTTCATAAAACATCAAGAAAAAGGTGACCAGTTTATCAACGTCACCACACAGGAGGGCATATTTCAGTTTTGCAGTGGGCAGTGCACACAACAATCAAATGCTTTGACAGTTGGAGCTATTCACCACCTGCCTACATGCATCATCACAGTGTGTAAAACATTTCAGTTGAAATCAGGAGATAGCTGCAAACTACAATGACTGCAAGACAGTCGCCCTTTCATCGCCGTCTGACAGTATCTACAGTGTTGTTAAAGCTCCTCTGCTAATAAACAAAGGTTTGACATATGATATTGAAATAAGTCTTCAGTTATCCTTCCTGGAACTTACATGAAAAGTACACTTCAAATTAGGGATGCACCGATACCAGTATCAGGTATCGGGTCCGATACTGTGCTCATGTACTCGAACTCGCAAAACGGCTCCGATACAACGGCACCGATACCACTTTACAGCAGCGTGACGTTAACATCTCGTCACCATCTTTCGGGTCCTCACGTTCCACCTCCCCGACAGTGCGGGCGTGACGGGCTGGTGGCGCGCCCGACCCCACTAATCCGGGATCCCACCTCAGCCGGCGCGCGCCGGCCCTGACTTTCATTACGCCACGGGGTTTTGCTTGCGCCCTCTGACTCGCGCGTGTGTTAGACTCCTTGGTCCGTGTTTCAAGACGGGTCGTGAGCCGCGGCACGACGCGTTGGGACGCACTGAGGACAGTCCGCCCCGGTCCACAGTCGCACCGGGAGCAGGGGGCCCCGTCACGGTGCGGCGAGGTCCAGGTGGTGAGCGCTGTAAAGCTGCGGCCGCGAGCCACCTTCGCCCCGAGCCTTTCCAAGCCGACCTAGAGCGCACCGTCTTTTCAAAGATCAGAATCATGAAGAAGTTTGAAAAACAGTCATTCTTAGCATTTTTATTATCACTTTTTTCACTTTGGATGCATTTTCGGAGAAATCTCGATGAAAAAAATCGTACCAGCTCAAACAATACAATAAATAGTATAACCCAGTATTTAGGTTTGTGACTCCGTCTGAATGTGTTGTGCACCAAAAACTCTCAGCACTTTCCCAAACTCTGAAACTTTGCCATTTATCTGGGGTTATTTTCATTCTGCCGTTTGGGAGCATCCATATGCAAATAGAGCTGAAGGGAATGATATATCTGGCCACGCTAACACCTCGCCCACACATTTAATATGTCTACAGACACGCAGCTCCCGTACGCACACACATATGGCAGGCTTATATACACACACACACACACCCACTCATGCACGTACACTCACCTACACAGATTAATACACACGCACAAGCAGGAGCTGAGGCAGCGATGGATGAATTATTGGGAGTTTGGTTCTGACCTGCAGCTACATACGGCCCCATCGCTCTAATGTGTTTGAGTGTGTGTATATGAATGTGTGTGTGTGACCTGTGTTAAACATTGTCTAAAACAAAAGGCATTAGTCCAGCAGACCAAACTAATGTGATTTTCTATTAATGTGATGCCCTGGGTGCATGTGTGTGTGTGTGTGTGTGTGTGTGTGTATGTGTGTTTGATCCTCCGTGTTAGGTGTTGAATGGACTGCACTCACACCTTCAATTTGTGTCAGCTCATTAATTTACAACCACAAAGTCAGGCGGGTCTATTCATTACTTCATTTTCAACACACACACACACATTTCCAATACCATTCAAACCTCTCTCTCTCATACCCACGCTAAACTGACAAACACACACATATTCCCACACACGCACTGAGTTTTTATGACTGTAGTCTTCTGAATATCTGGCAACTCTGTCAATGATTAAATGACTGCTGTTAAATATGTGTGTGTGTGTGTGTGTGTGTGTGAGAGAGAGAGAGAGAGAGAGTGCGAGACGTGGATGAGTACTAAATCATTTGAGAGTAAAAGAGTGATTGTGTGTGCAATAAATCTGCTTAGGTGTGTGTGTGTGTGTGTGTGTACACTGATAGTACAGTAAATCTCTGCTGCCTCTGTATGACTTAATGCATATTGCTAAATCTATAAATGTAACCAATTAAGCGTGCGGCTGTAAATCTGTGCCACAAACTCATGCAAATGAAGTCTTTAAATCTTCGGATGTGACTTAACTCAACACAAATTACATTCGACACATTTTACAGAGTGCTAAAACATGTGTACATTGACTTACAGCGGTAGCCACGGTAACAAACCACATCCAGCATCAAACGTCTGACTTCTGACTGCACACTTCGGCTTTGGGGGTGTAGCCACACCAGGGTTGATACACTAGGGGTGGACTGCAAAGCTACTAGCGGTTTCTGTTAACAAAAATATCAAATAGATGTGTATTCAGATGTATACAGGAAGTAGGGACGGGAAGATATATGATTTTATAAATATAAGATAAAAAAAACAATAAATTCATCGTGATGAATTTCCATCATTGAGATAATCGTGAATATCGTCACGAGGGACTTGAAAAAGCTGTTTAGCTCGATATCATGAAAGAGAAGTGAGAAATAGAGCCTGATTTTTAAAAATACAAGAATTATCATGTAAGAAAGAACCGATTCACAATGTTACTATCTTTTTTATGTATTCTGTATTTGTGCACGGGGAACGTATGATTTATGATTAAGATTGTTTCTTTTTCACTAAAGTCGATTAAAATATTTAACGGTGATTAATCACATGATTGTCCATAGTTAACAGTGATTATTCTCAAATTAATAACACATCTTTCATCTGTTCAAAATGTTAAAGGGAGACTTGTCCAGATGAAAATAAAGTGTGTGTGACCGTGGCCGTGCTGCTTGCACTTTTGAGACGGTCCCTAACTTCAGCTTGTCATTTGTCATTTACTGTCAGCTACTGTCACATAACGTGGAGGTCTCCATATAAAACAACACCTGTGCAACATCTGTCAACCTTCACCCCAAACCATGCATGTCTGAATATTGAACTTCAAACTATCTCCGTGCTTTTAGCCTGTAGCCGGTTTAATTTAGCACGTCTGCATCATGAAGAGCCCTGCAGCTTTGGCTGCTAGCAGTTCCTGTTAGTGATGTGTCGGACGCGAATAAGCCGGCTCTTTCAAGTGAACAATGGGAGCCGGCTACCGTCCGAGAGCCTTTTGTTTTTATTAATTAATTCAAGGCAGAATGAAAGGATGATCTTCTCTGCACCATGCATTGACTGTGACTGAATGTTGTGTTAATGACGTCCGTGTGGTCAATCAGGTGATGACACACAAGGATCATACCATCAAGCAGGGGTAGCGGGGGGCAGGGGTGCGCGGCGCGCTGACGGTCTACTGGTACAGAGCAGGAGGGAGAGGAGGAGAGAAAGAGAGAGAGGAGTGTGGTGCGTGAATAGCAGACAAGATGAGTGACAGTTGGAAACGAAGCAGCATGTCAAATTATGGTTTTCTGTAAATTAAAAGGTTTAGTATAATTATATTGAATAATTTAAGTGACATATGTGCACACATACTAATCAAAGGTCAAAATAGTGCTAAATTTGGCTGAATTAATTATGAAGTGGTAAAACGAAGAGCCGTTTGGGAGCCGAAAGAGCCAGCTCTGCTTGGTGAGCTGAGCCAAATGATCTGGCTCATTAAAAAGAGACGGAATTCCCATCACTAGTTCCTGTTCACATCGTACAGACAATCAACTGGATTACTTTTGTGACTTAAGAAAAAGTGTGAATCTGATGATTATTATAAGTTATATGGAGCACATTGTTTTATACTGTATGATTTCGAAACAGATTTATCCTCTGAGATCCTGACCCCCGTGTGAGTCAGCAGTGTGTGATGTTTCTGGGTTTTGGGTTTGACTGAGAGTCAGATCTGGAGCCAGGGGGAAACATTTGGATGATTTTATTCAGACCGCATTATCTGTTCATATCCAAATCATGTATTTGCAGCCCTAATACAAACACAGGGTATTGGCAGTATTGCATAGTAAACAACCGAGAGGAGCACAGTCAGGATGGGAGTCTGAGGAGGTCTTTTTGGGCAGATGACAGATCCAGAGACTTTATTGCTGCAGGCTAGAGGCTGTAATTCAGAGGGAAGGCCTTGTGGAGAGTGCCTGAAGGCTTCAGTTAAAACACAGCACATCTATCTGGGCCTCATGAGAGGGGGAAAAGAAGTCAGAGGACCAAAGGACAGAGAGGAGAGATAAAAAGAGAAGGAGCAGAGAGGGGGAGGATGGGCAGGGGGAGGAGGGAAGTCCATTTGGGAAAGCTCCTTGTCATTTTCTGTCCTGACCTCTACGTCTCACCAGCTCCTACTTGTCGTCCATCTACAACTTGTTTTCTGTTCGTTCCGGTTGACCGGGCCCCCCACCCCCCCGACTTCACAGCACTTCCTCTCTTCTTTTCTCTGTCTTCATTCGGTCTCGACCTCCTCTTCTTCCTTTATTTCTCTGAATCTCTGTTGTCACTTCTCTCCCACGGTTGCTTCAGTTGTTGCTCCTCTCTAGGGATGGGTATTTAATTGACACTACTACTCTTGTCGATACTTCTTCCCTGTTCAGCTCTTTATCCATACTCTTATTAGTTATTTTTTGTTACTAAATAATTGCTTCTTAATATACAGTATTATTGAAAAAGAATAAATTCAGAACAGGATTAGACTTTATTTATGTTTTAAACTAGGGCTGTTAAAGTTAATGCAATAATAACACCTTAACACTAATTTGTTTTAACCCACTAATTTCTTTAACGAAATAAAGCAACTCGCAGGCTCAGTTTTAAAGCTAGAGTGAAGATACTGGTATCATATGAAACTTGAAAAACCCAAAGAATCCATCAATACCGACCACGTCATACTAGCATGTCTCAAAGGAAACTACGTTTTGGTGAGGAAAAACTGTCATGGCCATTTTCAAAGGGGTCCCTTGACCTCTGACCTCCAGATCAGTGAATGTAAATGGGTTCTCTGGGTACCCACGAGTCTCCCCTTTACAGACATGCCCACTTTATGATAATCACATGCAGTTTGGGGCAAGTCATAGTCAAGTCAGCACACTGACACACTGACAGCTGTTGTTGCCTGTTGGGCTGCAGTTTGCCATGTTATGATTGGAGCATATTGTTTTATGCTAAATGCAGTACCTGTGAGGGTTTCTGGACAATATCTGTCATTGTTTTGTGTTGTTAATTGATTTCCAATAATAAATATATACACACATTTACATAAAGCAGCATATTTGTCCACTCCCATGTTGATAAGAGTATTGGATACTTTACAAATCTCCCTTTAAGGTACATTTTGAAATGTGATTCATTTGCAATTAATCGTGATTAACTACGGACAATGACTGCAATTAAATATTTGAATCAATTGACAGCCCTAGTTTAAACATAATGTTTCTAGAGCAGCAACAGTAATGTTTACAAATCACTACATACATGTATTAATATATCACTGGAAACTAATCTAGATTGACAATAAAATGAATAATATTCCTGAGTGAAGTTAAGATAAAATGAAGAACACAGACATCAGTCAGTATCAGTCCTTCCTCCTCGCTCTGCTGATGCAGGTACTGCTGGTAGAGGGAGGAAAGGCTGTTTCGTCTCAGCCAGCAGATAAGTTTACAAGAATGTGAAATACGTGGCAAACTAAGTTAACAGAAAACATACAGATAATTGTAACAATTAGCTATTAGCTGAGTTAGCGCGCCGTGCTTGTGTAAACATAGCGGCGGTGAATGAGAGACTGCTGGACAGAGCAGACTGAAATATGGCTTTTCTACATGTTTCCATCATGTTTCTGCCTGTTAAGCAGGTGTTTTGATAAAGTAATGGCTTTTTACTTGCAAAGGTTTTATTGCACTTACTTCCAGTAACGAACGTAGTTGTCGTAGTTATCTTCACTTCACCTGGTTTACTTCACTGTCTCCCCCGTCACGTGGAGACGCGCGCTGCAGCGTGATAATAAATTACACCGAAACGTTAAAAAGTACAGATAAAAGAACCGATAACGTTAGAGCTTATCAATACTCCGGTCTTTAATCATTTAGCACCCGTGCCTGTTTAATACTGAGTTTTGGTACCCATCCATATTCAGATTCATGCAATGGAAAAAGGCAAAAAAATAAATTGTTGTAAAATGAATTAATTCATTAATGAATCTGTCCGTCTTTTGATTTTTTTTTCTTTCAGATGTAAAATAACAACTCATACACTCGCCTTTTTATTTATGCCACTTCCTCGGTTTATGCCTTTGACATATATAAAGTATAGTATTTTCTTTATGTATCTCTTTTAATCTCTTGTGCTGCTGCTCCCTCCAACACACACATGTACACTCTCAAATTTATATTCAATGTTTTATTGCCTTCAAGGTAAAGAACAATATTTCCAAAGAAACAAGATAAAACAATCTCCCTGTCACTCACCCTCTCTCTATGTGTCTCATTTTCTCTTCATCACTCTTCCTCCCTGTAAAGCATGTTTTCTATATGAGGAATAGTTTATAGAAGTGCTTTTGATGATGTTTTGCTTCCTAACCTATTTGAGTTTCTACCCTTGCTCTCTGTTTCCGTCGAAGTTTCTCCCCCCTGCAGTTTAAAGCACAGTTGTATCTGGAATCTGTGTAATGGCCTACATACTGTATATCTATCAGCACATACTCAATATGTCTCTCTTTCTCTCCTCACAGTGGACGGATGCATCGACTGGTCAGTAGATCTGAAGGAGTACCACGTTCTGGCCGATGAACCCGTTCGGGTGAAATGTGCCTTGTTCTACAGCTACATCCGAACCAACTACACCATGGCCACCAACGCCAAGCTGCGCCTCATCTGGTACAAGAACAAAGGAGATGCTGAGGTAAGATCACTTCATAGTAGCTGAGGAGGTAGGTGGGTATGGAAGTCCAACAGTGACATTGAGAAAGTGAAAAGAACCAATCAAATTAAAATCAAATGTTTCTTACTCTTGGTTGTTCTTATATATATATTTTTATATTGAAATATTAAGATTTGCAAACTATTATAATCTAATTATGAAGTAAGGAATCTCTGTCCGAAGGTCCCTCTGTGTGGTATCTCTTTACACTTTACACTCATTACAATAATGAGATCGCGATTATTTATCACTAGAATTCATTGATATTAGGGACAAAATATTTTTATTGATCACTCACATTTAAATAAACAGAGCACTGCTTTCACTTCCATGTTGTGCTACATTCCTACTAATTTGATTAATTAGATACCAGTATCGGGTCCGATACTGTGCTCATGTACTCGTACTCGCAAAACCGCTCCGATACAACGGCACCGATACCACTTAACGGCAGTGTGCTGTTAACCTCTCGTCACCATCTTCCGGGTCCTATCGCATGTGCTCATGCTCCACCTCCCCGACGGTGCGAGCACGCATCCATGGTGCGAATGCGGACGAACAGTGCACTGGACTCCTCCTCTCTCACCCAGTAGCGGCGTGCAGAGGAGCCGGTCGGCAGAGTTTCAGGCGCCATCAATCAACTTGACGAGGGCGGCTTCACCAACAGGAGCTTTCCCCGTGCGCTGTCGTTTTTTCATTCAGAGAAAATGACTTTCCTTTCCCCGTCATGATATCTACGTACACGCAGCATCAGCCTCACGTATCCAGCCGGAGAACAGACGGTCTGTGAGGTGAATTATCAAGACGGGAGTAAAGTAAAAAATAAAACAGAAACTCAACTAACGCTAGTCTAACATAGTTTTAACATGTTTTTCCAGATGTTATCATGTATGAAAAGACCCCAAATGAACACTGTAGGTGGACTACTGGATACTGGACAGCTGTTGATCACTATCAGCTATTGATCACTATCAGCTGTTTCATCACTATCAGCTGTTTGATCACTATCAGCTGTTTGATCACTATCAGCGGTTGATCACTATCAGCTGTTTGAACACTATCAGCTGTTTGAACACTATCAGCTGTTTGATCACTATCAGCGGTTGATCACTTTCAGCTGTTTGATCACTATCAGCTGTTTGATCACTATCAGCTGTTTGATCACTTTCAGCTGTTTGATCACTATCAGCTGTTTGATCACTATCAGCTGTTTGATCTCTATATTATTGCTCTACCGTTTATATTGAAAATGAGGACAGAAGCAGCAGGTTAAACCACTGTTCATTTTATTTCTTGTTAAATATTGCACTGCCTTGTATCTTGAGAACTGAATCAGCAGATCCGGCAGTTGCACTTTTTATTATTTTCTAATAAAAGCTGTATGTATTTGCCATTAATCGTTGTTTACTTTTTTATATCCATAATTAATTTATCACTGATTCCCTTACAAGAAAAATTTTGAAGAATCCTGACCTGCTCTGTCCAGTATCAGCTATTTATTTCACAGTCACACTGACTGTGAATTTTTGGCAATAAAAGTTACTGTATCGATTTCAAATCATCGTTACGTATCGTATCGTATTGCTCTAGAATCGTCCTTGAATCGTATCGGAACCATGGAAATCGCATCGTATCGTTGTAAAAACGTATTTGTTAAAGCCCTACAAAACAAGTAATATAGAGTGTATTACTATTCCACTCTGGACTGCAGCGGTAACAGTCGGGAAAGTTCGTCACAGGCTGCCGCTTTAGGGTGCACATGCAGCGACATGATCCACAAAAGTGAAGCCAAAACATCTGGATTGCCCCCTGCTGGTGGCTGGCTTTTAGTTTAGGAAGCGCTTGGTTTGATATGTTACAGAGTTTTGTATGAGGGGAGCATTTTAAACGTCATTTTCGCAATCCATCATGTTCATTTAATAATGGGGAGCCAAAATAGTCCTCATGATTAATATTAGGGATGTGCAGTCCAAGCAAAAATGCTAATTGAAAATCACTGGGAAATTAGTCGATTACTATTCAAAAATCGCCGCACATCATAGAAGTAGAAGAAGTAGGCCTATTCAAAACTTTTTTTCTGAAGTAAAACTATTAACTTTTAGTAAAACTATTAATATTGCACAGTCAAAGTCCTGCATTCAAATGTTCACTTCAAGTGAAGAGTGAAAGAGAGGTACGATCAGCAGAATGTAAATACATTTACTCAACGTCTGTTCAAGGTGAAGCTTTCAATTCTAATATGAAACTGGATAGTTTAATGAATAATAATGCATGCATGCATATTTTAATTGTAATATTGTGTGAGTCAAATCTGAATCTGCGACGGAACCAGTAACATTTCTCCGTCAGGTAAATGTAGCACTACATTGTTTTCCTCTGAAGTATAAGTACACAGTATGCCTATACATTTAAGCATATTTAAATGCATATTTTGAAGCGCTTTAGGGGCCTTTTGGAAGTTATTTCGCAGTACAATTAGTTGGAATAGTAACTAGTTCAATAGTTTTCATATCTATTTACAATCATAATAAATCTATAGCTATTTGAGGCCCTGGGAGAGTTGCCTACCTTGCTTTGAACGGTAAAGTCTGCCACTGGCCAAGCATTTGGCCCGTTCTGAACAGGCATGTTTTGAACGGGCACTGTACTAGCTTATAAAAAACAACACAAAAAAACATAACTGTGCCATATTTAAAGAAACTGAATAGCCCCGATCAAGCATTATCATGCATCTAACAGGACCAGGAAATGTCAGTCACCCTGGGATTCAGAAAATGTTTTTACTGGAAGAATATTCAAAATATGAACTCACTGGATGGTAGGCGATCTTCCTGTCAGGCGGACATAACAAAAAACATGTTTCATCACGTTTCTTCAACACGGTCTCTTCCATTCAAGTCAATACAAAATGTGAAATCAAAAATGGCATGGGACTTCCTCTTCTCTCACAGACTGGAGTGTTGCTCAGCAGCAGTGTGGTCGGTGCTGCCACTTGTGGTCACAGGCTATATTGCAGAAATATTACTCTTCACTTTATTTGGAAACGGGGCAAGAAGAAGAATGTAAAATGAAAATGTTGTACCTATATTGAAAAATGAATATTCAGGCTACCAGGTTGCATTTAAATGATATGATTTTAGCTCAGATCAGATAAAATGTCAGTCTGCCTTTTCATTTGAAGAATGTCAGGATTTTCCCCGGCTTGTTTTATTGGATCTGTCAGGGTCAACTATCACAACCAGTGAGCTGAATATGCTGCACCATAAGATTGGCTGGATATTTAGCAAAACACCCCTAACAGGGGACATCCAGTCCACTGCTTTCCATTTACCAGTGTAGTGACCCAAATCCATGCTACATACTAATTACAATTACAATTACAAATACTAATAAAGTGACAAAATAGAGTACCCTCAAAGCAGTCAGTATGCATACTAAAAATCTAAATACTAAAAATAAGTTTATTGAGTGTGAAATTGGGATGCACACCAAGAATCTCTCTTTACTTTGTTTGGGCTTGCTTGTGTTTGAGTAATAGCCAATACACAGAAACTAGAGGGACTGATAAATCATGCTGTGGTCTCATGTGCTATAATAAAACACCGTTCCCCTATCCCAGCAGTGTGGATTATATCTGAATGGAAAAACAGGATTTAGCTGGATTACACTTAGACCTGATGATACATGTAATATACATCTCACCTAATCCTACGGGGAGCATTTTTACGTAACGCATCTTGGGTGCATTTACATTTAATGTTATGCCTTTCTGCTCTATACAATTCTAATTCATTGTACATTTGCGAAATACCAGAGAGATGGGACTTCATGTCTCTCTACTTATAGGGACTGTTTGTAACATTTTACATTTATAAATCATTGCAGGTCGGTGTCCCATGCACGCTCGCGTATGTCTACGCTGTTCAGACTCAGACTTCAACACAAACTACAGTGAAGCACCAAAACCTCTTGGTTGTATCTAGTGAAGCCCGTCTGTTAAACAGTGTTGGCCGCGGTCGGAGGACGCGGGGGAGACCGTAGCTTTGGTCTCCAGGACCGGAGTCTCTGCTGTACTCTGCTCCTCTGCCTGCCTTCACTCACATACCGCTTCTCGCTCTTTCGCTCCACTCTCACGTGCATGCTGCTCACTCCACACTACAGAAGAGTTAGTTTAGCTCTGAGAATATCTAGTGAATGTTCAGTGGACGTTTGTGCAGAAATAACTGCTGCAGCTCCTCCAGACCAACAGAGGTTTC
>CAKAOH010042334.1:17705-39637 GCA_916701665.1 Sebastiscus tertius | reverse complement strand
AAAAAGATTTAAAAAAAAATAAAATAAAAATAAAACACATTGTATCTCGTAATTTTGAGAAAAGAATGTCACAATTTTTACTTATCACATAGTTACAATTAAAAATAGCTAATTTATTGACTTGTCTTGAGTATTATTATTTTATTTTCATTTTTTTTTAGTTTTTACGTATTTTGAGTATTTTTTAATATAAAATACCTAAAATTATTTTTTTTAAACATTTTTTATTTTATTATTCTGTTTTTGGAAATGGGCTCAAAGAGCTGATAAGGTTAGATGATGGAAATACTTATTTAATTATAAATAAACAATCTATCAGTACGTCATTCTATATTAAGAGTTTTGGGGATTAACTGGTGAGTTTGGGTGTTTTCTCTGGTAATCTTCCTTTAACTGTAATAAAACGCTGTTAAACTGCACATGAAGTAGCCATGAGATGGGGCTGTTTTAAATTTGACTTTACTTTTTCCGAGCAGCACCTGAAGGCATTATCAGCAGTGTGCTGCTTTGGTTCCACCTACAGGCTGAATGACGTCATGCAGCCTGTCTGTTATTACAGCAGGATAAACAACAGACAAGATCATAAATAAGAGTTATGGATCATTTAAACTCATCTATTTCTGACATGATTAATATGATCATTATTATGAGTAAATACATATCATATTCATTATAGCAATCTTTGTTTGGTTTATACATGATTTTAATTTTTCTCATCACTTAATTAAAAAAAAGTACTCTAGTAAAATTTAGTAGTTTATTAATGTAAATTTCTATATATAATTTTATATAAATTCCTCCTTTTTTCATTTATTTAGATAACTTTTATATTGTATTATATTAAATGTATGTATTCTTGTTATTATTATTATTCTTGTTATTATTATGATTATTATTATTATTATTACCATTATTATTACATTATATTATCATTATTATTAGAATTATCATTATCATCATTGTTATTATTATTATTATTATTATCATTGTTATTATCATTGTTATAATAATAAGAAGAAGAAGAAGAAGAAGAATAACGATAATAATGATAATAATAATAATAATTATAATTACTATTATTATTATCTTTCTTTCTTTCTTTCTTTTTTAAATCTTTAAGCAACATTTTTTTTATTACAAAACTTTTGGCGACAACAACGTAATGTAGGACGTGATGACGTCATCTCTCCCCGCCGCTTAGAGCACGTTGATGTTTTAATGAATTAGCTTGTTAGCAGCTAGCAGCTCTTCTTCATTATGTCTGTAACCGAGATGTTCAGCTACATTCAGGGCTTCCTGAGCGCCGACCAGGACGTCAGAGAGGTAACATTAATAACATTATATCAGTATAACGTTCTAACATTAACATTATAACATTAACATGAGCTCAGCTAGCTGCTAGCAGTCTCTCTACAGGCTGAATCACAGAATCTCAGAATCGTGTGTTTAGTGAATGGAGTCTGGTCTACAGGCCATCAGCGCCTCTATCTCTGACCTCCACAGCTCTCTGTCTACCGTTACTGCGTCCAGGTTGATCAGAAAACACTCTAGATGTCTCACTTTACCATAAATACTAAACACATTAATCTCTGCTGTGTGGTACAGTTTGTTGCAGCGCGTTAAAGCAGCGCTGAGATGCGCTGAACCAGACTCCATTCAAAAAAAGATGGATTTAACTTCGTCTGTCATAGGTGACACGCTGCAGCGCTGCTAGCACTTTTTCTTACCATTAAAGTATACTTGCTTTAATTCGGCATACTTTTTTTTGCCATTAAAATAGCTATAAAACTGATTTTCCCCCAGTTTTTTTCCCATCTAAATACATTAAAATAATTAAATTAGCAATAAAGAAGTCATTTAAATAATGCATTGACTTGATCTGGACTTCAGAAACAGGTTATTGCAGTTTGCACATCCAAAGAAGTAAAGTTACTCTCTTTAATTCGGCACACCGTTACACGAACACATGTATTAAATATCCCTTCAAATGTGTTTTTTATGCCTTTTTAAAATATGTATAAAATGGATTTCTTCCCATTTTATTTCATTAAAATACATTAAAATAAGTCAATTAGGAATAAAGAATGCATTGACTTGATCTGGACTTCAGAAACATGTTATTAAAATATATATAAAAATGATTTTCCCCCAGTTTTTCCCATCAAAATACATTAAAAGAATGCATTGACTTCAGAAACAGGTTTATTACCAAGCAGGTTTGCACATCCAATGAGTTTCTGTTTGTGTTTTGGTGTATAAATGTCAAAGAGCGTATAGAGAAGGTGTCAGTGATGCATTTAAAGTTGGTTATGTACATTCTGTTCAGCTGACAGGTGAGGGGAGTTGGGTGTGTATTTCTGGTAAAGGTGTTATATTGTATTAAGAATAAAACTCTTGTTTGTTGCAGGATATCCGTAAAGTGGTCCAGACGTTGGAGCAGACGGCCAGAGAAATACTAACAGTTCTCCAAAGTGTCCACCAGCCCTCTGGATTCAAAGAAAGTGAGTGTTTTTCTACCGGTGCTAAACGATGTCTGCCTCTTATTATTAATTTAACTTTGTTTTCCTTTCTCCCAACAGTTCCCAGTAAATGTGCAAAGGCTCGTGAGTTGTTCTGCACCGTCAGGACACAGCTCGGTGAACTCAAGACAAAGTTTCCTGTGGAGCAGTATTACAGGTAGGAGAACCTGAGAACCGGTCTTTAATAGTTAATTTATACTAAAAGTAATCTGCAGAATACACCGATAATGCTTCTGTATGTTCAGCTCACAACGTCAAATAACTCCCTGGAAAGCAGAATTGAGTCTCAGTGAATTAAAGTGTTTCATCTCTCTTTCTCTGACTTCTTCAGGTTCCATGAACATTGGCGGTTTGTCCTGCAGCGCCTGGCGTTCCTATCGACCTTCGTCGTCTACCTGGAGACCGAGACTCTGGTGGTTCGGGAGGAAGTGGCCAAGATACTGGGCAGTAGGTTCCAGTTCATGTGTAACGCTGTGTTCACACAAAGAGCCAAGCAAATCTTGTTGTTGTAGTCTTAGATATGTCAGAAAAACCAAACGCTGTCGTGTCTGGGTTTATAACGTCACCCGGCGGCGAGCTGTATTCACACACAGTGACATCATACTGACTGTATCTAGCAGCCACATGTCTCTACTGCGGTATGAACCCAGAATAAACAGATTGAGCTGTGATTTAATATCAATAAACTGATCAAAATGATGCTGAAATAACGACATGATGATGCTGATCAGTAAAAAGTCTGAATTCATGCTTTGTCAGGTCCGTTACCATGACGACAAGCAGACCACTTTTAAAGTGCTTGTTTTCTGAATGGAGTCTGGATGGATCAGTGCCGGGCTATGCAGCTATGATGCAAATTGAGTGTTTGCGTCGCCTGGTGTGAATTTGCGTCTATTCGCCTCTTTGCATTGACGTGGTGTTTAATCACGTTGCACGATGAGTTCTCTCGGCTCTCGGTGTGAACTCACTGTCAGTGTATTAGAACTGTTACTGCAGAATGACGCCTCACTCTTCTTCTTCTGCTTCCTGCAGTTGAGGTGGTGCGAGAGAAAGGCTTTCACCTGGATGTGGAGGACTACCTGGCAGGTGTGCTGATCATGGCTAGTGAACTGGTGAGTCTACTGTTGGTTGCCAGATTATTAGGTACACCTATCTATGCAGGCCAACACAACAGACCTGTAATAAAGCTGTTCTTCAGTTGAAGTGTTTTGGAGGATGTAGTTTGGTGAATAGAGAGGCGAAGTCCTAGTTGTAGTCGTGTTACCTTCTCAACGTCCCATTTGAACTCTGAAATCTCTTAAACAAGTTGGCAAGTTAGTTGTTGACAGATTCCAGTTACAGTCAGTGATACTTTTGGTTACCATGAAAGTGTTTAATCCTCTGACGTCTGTATGTGCATCATTAAAAATGCTTTGTCTTCCTCCAGTCGCGGTTGGCGGTGAACAGCGTCACGGCGGGCGACTACACGCGGCCGCTCCGCATCTCCAACTTCATCAACGAGCTGGACTCGGGCTTCCGCCTGCTCAACCTGAAGAACGACCCGCTGAGGAAGCGCTACGACGGCCTGAAGTACGACGTGAAGAAGATCGAGGAGGTGGTGTACGACCTGTCCATCCGCGGGCTCGCCAAGGATGCCGAGACGGCCGGCGGCGATAAGTAGAGCTTTCGGAGGAGGCTGCTGCTGCTGCACCTTTAACCCGTCCTCAGGGACGTACCTGAGACTGCGACCGTCTGTCAGGACGGAGACAGAGACGTTTGACTCCCTCGTTCACGATCGAAGGTTCAGTTTGATGATGTTATTATTTTTTTTTAAATCTGTTCTCGTCTTCATCTTATTAATCTGTTATTGTTTCACTGAGTCGACTTATTAGATGTTTAATTGATCACAGAAGACGGGCGCAGTGTTCGGCCACGCAGGGCGGATTCTTTTGTGTTTACTTGCAAAAAAAAAGAAAGAAAATGTTTGTTGTTGTTCACCAGGTGAGTTTTGTTTCTTCAATGGATGAATCCAAACGGATCCAGGAGCCGCATTTATGACGGAAAGATTTGACGCAACAATTCGAAATCTAGAATCCAAAATACATTTTACATCATTCTTTAACCAGATGTTCTTTAACCAGATGTTCATAAAGAAGCTCCCAACCTGCAGAAACCTGTTGTCGTTCTATAAAAGAAGCTCCAGGAGCGGTTTGAGCCAAAGAAATGACAAAGACACACTTCACCTGTGATTAGTGAGGAACTCTAAAGCTGCGTTCACACAAAAAGAGAAGCAAATGTTCACCCGGCGGCGAGCTGTATTCACGTACAGCGAGCTGTATTCACACAGGGCGAGCTGTATTCACATCCAGTGACATCACACTGACTGTATCGAGCAGCCTCACGTCTCTACTGCGGTATGAACCCATAATAAACAGATTGAGCTGTGATTTAATATCAATAAACTGATCAAAATGATGCTGAAATAACTACATGATGATGCTGATCAGTGAAAAGTCTGAATTCATGCTTCGTCAGGTCCGTTACCATGACGACAAGCAGAGAAGTTTTAAAAATGCTTGTTTTCTGAATGGAGTCTGGATGGATCAGCGCCGGGCTCTGCAGCTGCTCCATCAACACTCAACATGACGTCATCTCGGCAGAAATACGGCAGCGACCTTGACGCAAATGTTGCGTGTTTGCGTTGTCTGGTGCAAGTTCACGTCTATTCGCCTCTTTGCGTTGACTGTGTGTAATCACGCCGTTGGAATAGTCTGCTTCTCTCGGTGTGAACGCAGCGTAACAGAACCGTAACAGAACAGTGCCAATGATTATGTTTGTTGAGACATTTCAGTATTTTGGTTGTCGGGTGTTTTTTCTTTCTCTGGATAGTCAGAATGTCATGATGTACAGTAGTGCATGTGATGTTTCCTCTTTAGTTTAGTTTCCACTTAACGAAATGACTGAAGGTTTGTCCCCCCCATGCTTCTGTTTGCTTCTGTGCTGTAGTGGTGTGGAGTTACTTTAGTGTCTTTATTATGCACAACTTTACACACTGTAAACAAAAATGTTTTATAGTAAAGTAAAATACATTTGAGATTAAAATGTATTAATGGGAATCCCAAACTTCTGTTGCAGAATCTAAAAATTGACGCTGAATCTCAAAGTTTTGTCCCCGAAGCCCCCAAATTTTGTTGTTGAATTTGCAAACAAAAGTTTGTGATTCACATTTTAATACATTTTTAATCACAACTTTATTTTCCTTGTAATGAAACCTGTTTTGATTCCAGTATAAAGGTTTGCTCTCAGACCTTCTGCTGGATAATAAAGACAGTAGAGTAACTCCGTCGTAGCGGAGCTGGGTTGTATTTTCTATTAAGCTCTCCATGTCGTGCTTTAGTTTTAGTTTTGAGTAATGAGTGATATTTCACTTCCTGTACCGTTATCATGTATTCCTGTTGTCCTAAAGATGCTGTAAATATATTTCTACATTCTACATTTCCATCTTCGTCTGACTTCACCAACGAGCACAACGAGCAAAGACGTGTTTAAAATCTTTTAATATAATTCACAATATATTACATCGGGGAAATAATACATCAAATGCTTTCAAAATGCAGATGAGGAAAACAATAGAAACCGTGTTGAGCTCAGCAGTTTGTTACTTTAGTACATGTTGAGATGATGAAGAGGAGTATTGGTGCGGAGCGGAGCAGTCCTGCCCTCCAGAACACAGTGATACGCTACCTCTTCTTCTTCTGGTGCTACGTCATCGCAAACATTGAACAGTATCAGTCTTAAATAGAGGTTTGGTTTGATGAAGGTCGTCTCGACCTGCTGACGTCAGCCTCACGAGCACTCCGTTACTGAATCATAATAAAGTGCATTAAAGAAAATAAAGCCATAAATAAAAACACAGTGAAAGAAGAGAGAGAGGAGTAATTATATTGCCTGTTAGTTGATGTTGAGAGCCGACAGAGCGGCGGTCCGGTCCGGTCCGTGTGTGTCAGAGGTGAACGCTGCTGGGACGCATGTTTCAGTAGCATTAACAGTAATCAAGTACCAAGGCACAACAGCTCATCATCGCTATAGGTCATGATGACGGGTCACACCATGACGGGTCACAAGATGACGGGTCACACCATGACGGGTCACAAGATGACGGGTCACACCATGACGGGTCACAAGATGACGGGTCACAGCGCATCGTGACGAGATGGTTCGGACTTTTAATGAGTCAAGTAAACAGAGTTTTTCAACCTTTACACCTGAAACAGCCGGTGAGATTATCACGTTATCATGTCGGGCTGCAACTCACCATTATATTCTTGATTAATCGATTAGTTGTTTGGTTTATAAAATGTCCAAGATGACGTCCTCAAATGTCTTGTTTTGTCCACAACTCAAAGATATTCAGTTTACTGTCATAGAGGAGGAAAGAAACCAGAACATATTCACATTTAAAGGTCCCATATCAGCTCATTTTCAGGTTCATATTAGTATTTTGTGTTTCTACTAGAACATGTTTACATGCTATAATGTTAAAAAAAACACATTTTCCTCATCCTGTCCGCCTGAATATACCTGTATTCACCGTCTGTCTGAAACGCTCCGTTTTAGTGCATTTCAACGGAATTGCAACGGAATTGCGTTGCTAGGCAACAGTTTGGGTCCATGTTTACTTCCTGTCAGCTGATGTTATTCACATACACTGCAACAGGAAATAAACTGGAACACATTTAGAATGTCTATGTTTAAAACCGTGCAATGGTCTAAATATTGTATATTTGTGACATCACAAATGGACAGAAATCCTAACGGCTTGCTTCAAACGCACAGTTTCTGAATACAGGCTGTGTGTATTTCTCCGTATATTGAGCGTTTTGATAGTTTAACAGTAATTATGTATCACTTAAACCTGCTTTGTAATATAAAAGACATGAAAATCTCACTTTTTACAATACGGGACCTTTAAGAAGCTGGAACCGGAGAATTTAGACTTTTTTTATTAAAAAAAATGACTAAAACTGATTAATCGATTATCAAAATAGTTGGTGATTAATTTAATTGTTGACACGATTTGGATGAATTTTGAGCCGATTATTTCCTGTGAATGTTGAATCGTGAGTCTCCTGATGTTTTTAGGAACTTTGATTCGGTTCTCTGTCTGTTTTATGTGTTTTTTGAATTTTCAACAATCATTTGTACTTATCAGGCTTCTTTTGTGACAACTCCAGTGTTTTCTTCTCCCTGACGCTCGGCTCTTTAGTTGTTTTTAACTTCCCCACTAGGGGTCACCAAAGCTTCACGGGGGGTTGTGAGGTTTAAGAGTGTAAAATGACTAATCTTAGTTTAGTTTGGATTATTATTTAAGATATAAACGGGATAAGGGCACGATGAAGACCTGAACATGTGAGAACATCACAGAGAACGTCCCTCTCTGATAAACAGCCTCGTCCTGCATTAGAAAACAAGTAAAGAACTGATAGAACAACAGCCAAAGCATTGACTTGGCATAGGTTTTTACGCCGGATGCCCTTCCCGGTGGTGGGAGAAACCTGAGATCCCGGAGTAAACCTTGAACACGAGGAGAACTTTACCACAGTAAACTCCTCACAGAAAGGCCCAGACCAGACCAGACCAGACCAAGGATCGAACCCGGGACCTTCTCGCTGTAAGCAGCGCCACTGTGCCGCCTATTAAGTATGAATGATTGTTAAGAATTAAAAAAATACATAAAACTGAGAATTATGTTAAAAGTTAATAATTGGCTCAGAATTCATCCAAATCGCTCGTTTTACACAAACGTCCTGCAGGTTTTGCGTTCACTGTTTGGGTTCATTGTTCAGTTTATCAGCTGTTCTGTACTGTTATTGTTAAGCATTGAATATAATATTAAATATCCATAACAATATGTAACTTAGTCAGCTTCCTCCATGAGAGGAAAGGGCTCCCTTAAAGCAGCAGATCTCAAAGTGAGGTCTGCAAAATAATTTGCTATAAATGATAAAATTGTGATTTAAATGCTGTCAAGTTGAGTTGAAATGCACTTTGAATAAAATCACTCTGTAAATGAGTGGTATCAACATTTCCCCTGCTGTGGGACTGATAAAGGATTCTCTCATCTTATGTTAACATGATTCAAACTGAAATGTGTTTCTGTTTATCAGGATGAAGCAGGTCTGAAGTATTTAAGTTGAAACGTTTTAGAATACAAATAGTTCCTTTGACACCTCGGAGTATAAATGATACGCCTTTGCTTCATTGGTGTGATTATGACGAGGTCCTATACGGGTCCCTGGCCTCCAAAAGGTTGAGAACCAGTGCAGACTCTTCTTTTGGATTCACAAACAAAACTTTTGATTAGAAAACAAACTTTTTGGAGTCGTAAACACAACTTTTGGATTTGCATTTTGTCGACCGAATGATGAATGAGATAAATCCATAATGCAGATCACAGTATGTTGCAGCCCTACAAATAGACAATAATACTTCTGTTCTTCCGTCCCGTGACCCGGTTCTGTGTGAACCCACATCAGGTCCTGAACACGAGGTTGAAAGGTTGAAAGACTCTGAACACACAGCCGTGTTTGACTTCACCTGATGTCAACAGTTAAAGGAGACTGACTGGACTGATTAAGACGATCTGAACTCCTTAGTGTCGTCGGGACGATGGAGAGAAACAGTCCAGATCCGATTTGAGACTTTGAGTTGAATCCGCCACGTGAGACTGAGGAGCTCCTGTGAGATTATAAATGCATGTACAGTAGCTACGTGTGTCGGAGCTGGCAGAGATTATTGCTGTTATGTTGAGTTCTCGTTGAACCACAGTGATACAGGAGGTCTGTCTGCTCGGCTGCATCTCTGGCAGTGACGGTCGCTGTACCGCCGACGTCCAGCAGAGGGCGGCAAACACACACAGGAGAAGGGCAGTGACGACCAACAGAAACCACGGAAACAAATGTTAACCCCCCCCCCCCACTGTCTGGTATCAAAATTACATTACAGTTTCTCTTCTTGCAGTCAGCCATGTTTCTGCGGAGGTTCTTTAGTGACTTTATAATGCAGTCAAACAGAAGAGGTTTGAGAGCAAAACTTTACACACTAATCAAAAAATGTTTTACTGCACTTAAAATAAAAATGTATTAATACAAATCAAAAAGTTTTGGTTGCTATTGAGCTAAATCTTTTGCATTCGTAATGAAACTTTTGGATTCGCAAAAAAAAACCCTTTTGGATTCGCAGATACAATTTTTGGATTTGTAAACAAAACTTTTGAATTTGCATTTAATTTGCATTTTAATCACAAATGTATTTTACTTGCAGTAAAATGTTTTTTGATTACAGCGTCGGTAGTTCTGCTCTCAAACCCCTTCTGTCTGACTGCATGATAAAGTCACTAAAGTGCCTCCGTATCTTCAGTCTTGCTTTTCAACAGGATTCACTGAAAGCAGCTCTCTTTACAATCAAGGCCGACGAGCTCAGCCCAGGTTTTTTTGGTTGTCCAAGAATCTTTTAAATCTTCGTACACAACTTCATGACAGTATGGCGCACTTATAGCTTTGTAAGAAAAAAGTGCTGGAGACTTTGAGAAGGTGTTTTTTAACAGTGGCGTCACTCAGAAATGCTTCTTGTAGTCAGTCTGCAGTCGAAGGATTGAGGTTATTTACAGCGTGTCGGCGGTTGGTTAGTCTCAGGAGCGCGTCTGGTTCGTGTTGATCATGATGTTGGGCAGAGCGTTGCGTCTTTTCCTCCAGGTGCCCAAGTCTCGAGTGTATCTCTTAATCTGATGGAACCACTGCTGGGTGCGAGATTTGTCCGAGGCGCGGAAGACGAAAGACTCCCGCCGAATATCGAGCACCTCGAATGTGTCCTCGCAGTCGGGATCCGTCGACACCACGCAGTTCGTCAGACGGATGGGCTCTCTCAGCACGGCGAACTTCCCGCTGCTCTTGTCCTTGATTAGAACCAGCACTCCGTCTCGGATGCTGTCGCCACCGCCGTCCCCTTGAGCCCCCAGGTCGGCGCCCTGTCCCGGGGCGTCCCCGGCCCGCTGTATCCGCACCATCAGCAGACTCTGGACGTTCTGGAACTTGAGGGCCTTGCTGCCCTTCTTCACCCACTGACCGTCCGCCGGCTGGGACAGCTGGAGGGGTCCCTCCATGACGAACCGCGTGTTCTCCCTCGCCCAGCCCACCGTCTTCATCGACACCTCCCGCATCTCGATGTTGATGACCTCCCGGTTTTTGCGGCTGTCGCGGCGGAACGAGCGCAGGGACCAGGTGACGCCGTTGCCCTCCTGCTTGGTCTTCATGTTGATGTGCTCCAGGTGGGACTCCACCCGACTCTTGGCCTCGCGGAGACGAGCGTAGTCCGGGTGGCACTCGGGAGTGACCTTGATGATGCGGCTCAACAGAAGCGGGTATTTGGTGACGCGCTGGAGGGGCGCCATGAGGAAGGAGCGCAGGTTCATGCGACGCAGTGCCGTGTTGTCGTTCTGGGAAACATCCAGGAAGATTCTAGAAAAAGACAGAAAGGGTCTGTTCATGTCCTGAGAAAACTCTGAAAGCGTTGATTCATGGAAACCGCACGACGGCCTGACTCATGGTTCCATCTAAAAATATGAATGATTGCAGCTCTGCTCTCCAAATAGACGTCCTTCTGAATAAATGATAACCTGCTGTCGCTTCCATTAAGAATGATACAGACAGGAAGTGGAGGAAGCTCCCAGACACTAACAGGAAGAAGAGGAACGGTACCTGAGCAGCTCTTTCTCCTTCTCCAGCGTGTTGAGCAGGTTGACCGCGGTGGACTGCTGCAGGCAGTAGGTCTGGAAGGCCGGCAGCATGTTGACGAACTCCAGGAAGATCTCTCCGATGTAGACCGTCAGCAGGTCTTCATCCCCCTGAGGCCAAACCACAAGAGAGGAAACGGTCATTTACGTCTGCTGGGACGCAGCAGTGATCGGGGGGCTTACAGCCCGGACATACCGGGAACGTCAGCAGCGCGTGGCGGCTGCGTTACCTGGTGTTTTTTATTTCGGCGTCCGTGTTAACAGGTTAGAGCAGCCACACTGCCCGCGTGAGACACACATCTCTTCTAAAGATCTAGAGACACGTGCCGCGCAGTTCACAGCAGCAACAGACAGTGAAGGTGATCTATTGACTTTATATTGACATCATACCAGCAACATTACGACAGTTTCAATGTCTATCTGTACGATATGTTATGGAGATGAAAAAAAAGTAAAAAAAAATTTCTAAATCAACACTTCCTGCTTTCATTTCAAAATAAAAGCCCTCAAGCGTTTTTTCTGTGGCTTTTATTCTGAAATATGTGCCGGGCAGTGTTGTAGAACATGCAGTGACTTGCAGAGCTCCATGAATGAATATAGCATGGGGTTTTAATTGTGGATTATTACTATTATTTACTAATTACCACACGTTTCTTAACGTTTCTCTGTCTAAAATAAATATAAATGATATTTATAATGAAATGAAATGGTCAATAAAAGGCAAACTCTATGTAGAAAGAAAGGGCTGACAGCAGCAGCCGCCACGCCACGCAGCCGCCACGCAGCCGCCACGCGCCTCTGGCGTTCCTGGTGTGTCCGAGGCTTTAGCCACAGAGGCTACAGGTTAACGCTGGGTGGAGATGTGGCTATGAGACGCTGTATATGAGACGCTGTATATGAGACGCTGTATATGAGACGCTGTATATGAGATGCTGTACGAACGGCAGGATTCAGTGGCTCTCAGGTAAACATCGACAAAGCAAAAGTGCGACCAACATCTTGCAAAGGGTGCATTGGATATACTTTGTGTTGCAAGCATAGGCACAGTTTGAACTTTAAGGTTGTGGGTTGTAATCCCAGACCAGAAGGCGCTCCGAGCTTAAAGAGCACCATGATAGATAGATAGAGAGGGAGGGGGGTCACCTGGTCGAAGGCCTGGTCGATGCTGTCCTGCAGGTGTTCGGTGAAGCGGTCGTTGACGTCGATCAGCTCCTGAACGTTACCGAACACCACGGCGAGCTGCTCGGCCGTCAGCAGCGCGGCGCTCTGCATGGGGCAGTAGAACTCCTCCCTGATGATGCGCAGGTCCTCGCCGTAGCTCGACTCCGTGTTCAGGAACTCCAGGATGGCCTCCTTGCGCTCGGTGCGCAGTTTGGAGCAACGCTCGCACATGCGCTCTCCTCGCTCTTTGGAGGCGCCGTCCCTCAGCCCACAGTCGGGACAGGGTCTCTGGGCCTCCCAGGCTCTGAGGGAGGCCGATGGCCTCTTCCAGGTGCGGGACAGACCCGGGCCGATGCCGCTGTCCACCCGCTCCACCTCGCCGCCCCCCCCCCGGTTCCTCCGGTACCGGCGGGGCTCGCTGTCCTCCTCCTCCCGCTCGTCGCTGAGGCCCACCACGCCGCTGTCCACGCTCAGGCTGCTGATGGTGCTCCAGCGGTGCTGCCCGGACCGGGTCACGCCCAGACCCGCCTGGCGCTCCTCGCCGGGCGGCTCAGAGCGACCACGGAGAGCTGCTGGAGCTGCAGAGAGGATCACATCCATTAGTGCTCATCATGGCTATAGATCTCTGTTAGAATCTCTAATGGACGCCCGTTTAATCTGGACCGCTCGTTACGGCTCACGTCAACATGAAGACACATTATAGATATCATCTGTCTCCAATAATCACGTCTCTAACCCTCCAGGAGAGGACTCAACCTTTGTCCTCATGCATGGTTCATCATCCAGCTGCTACCTTCATCATGTATTAATATGACACCTCTGGATGAGGAGTGTTTTGGTGCTGAGGAAACTATTTCTAGCCCGTTTATCCGTTTTATTTCAGGAGCAACGAGGTCGTGGTATTGACTGACAGTCTGTGTCCGGAGTCAAAGAGCTTCTGTTGACAGGAAGGTCTCAGTATTAACAGGGGAACTGTGTGTGTGTGTGTGTGTGTGTGTGTGTGTGTGTGTGTTTGGTGGGGGGGAGTGAGGACGGGTGCAAAGGCCAAGAATATTCAGAGACAAGCGTGACACCGAGTCGCACGAGAGAAACAACACAAATACAGCTCTGAACAGACGGACGGATTCTACAACGTCAGGATCAGCTGGAGGTTCATTCACAAGAAACCAACACAGTAAGTTCACCAGAGAAAACATCAGCATTCAAAACTGAAATTAAAAAAAAGTTATAATAATAATACATTAAATAAACATATAAGTTAATAATAAAAGGGGAGGGGAGCAGAGATATAGTAATATCACAATATCATTTCCTCAGGCACACACATGCGTCCGCCTTCACATGTCAGGTCACTTCCAGGCACATGTATGTAGATGTGCATGCGTGCCAACCCAGATGTACCTGAGTCCGTCTCCTCAAAAACATCCTCCATATTCCTGATGTTGTGAGTTCCCTTTTCCATAACTTTTACTTCTCGAATCAAATTTTTCCATTTTATGAAATCTGGCGGTTTAGTTTAGATATAGTTTAGTTTAGGTATAGTTTAGTTTTAGATATAGTTTAGTTTAGATATAGTTTAGTTTAGATATAGTTTAGTTTAGGTATAGTTTAGTTTTAGATATAGTTTAGTTTAGGTATAGTTTAGTTTAGATATAGTTTAGTTTAGATATAGTTTAGTTTTAGATATAGTTTAGTTTAGATATAGTTTAGTTTAGATATAGTTTAGTTTTAGATATAGTTTAGTTTAGATATAGTTTAGTTTAGATATAGTTTAGTTTAGATATAGTTTAGTTTAGATATAGTTTAGTTTAGATATAGTTTAGTTTTAGATTTTAATGGGAAGAACGCAGGGCGTTTTCTTTCTGGGAAAATCCATCGATGCGACGTCGCAAGACGCTTTGCGAGTTCCTTTAATTTCAGCTCCACTTACAGCGCTAACAGTGTGCAACCGTAGCTAACGTTCGGTTAGAAATGGAGTCCGCTAACGCCAACAAACGACCAGCCGCCGCCACGACTCAGACTCCAACACAAACTCCACGGAAGCACAAAGAAACAGAATTATATCTGGTGAAGCAGTCTGGTAAAACAGGAACGTGACCAACATCGAAGGAAAACTAGGATCAACATCAGCCTCGGATTCATGGAGGGACCTTCGTTTGGTTCTGGGTTTCAAAACGGACACCAAGCTGGCAAAACTCCCATTGGACCGGTACGCTGACGTTACCACCAAGCGTGTGAAACATGTAGTGGAGAAGCCAGTCCTCATGTGTTTGCCAGTGTGCTGTGCCGCCCTCTACAGGCCTGGAGGGAGCTGATGGGGGATAAAGGCCCGGCCAAGAGACGGCCAGGCGCCGCTGATTGGAGGCACATGGCTTTAAACGTCTGCTCTTTGTTGCTGCTGCCTTCTGTTTGGATTTTAGTACCTTTTGATTAAAGAATCTGGAATTTGAACCCATTTTGAGTTCAACTTTAACTTTTTTTTTTCTCCTCATTTCCTGTTTTTTGCGTCTCAAAGCCCGTCAGTGTTAAAACTATAGAAGTACTCCCAATCAGCAACCACATGAAGGTCAAAAGGTCACTACACTAAAGGTTTAACGCTGCCTTTTTAGAGTACAAAGACTTCATGGATTCCATCAGCAACGGACTTTTTGTTTTTCAGCCACATGGTAACAAACAGGAAGCCATCTTGAAGCACTGAGAACAAAGGAGGGCGGTATGTAAGAAAAAGTCTTGCTGTTGCTACTCAACAACGGACTTTGCCGTCTGTGTGGAGGTGAACATGTGCAACTGAACTGTGAAGAAGAATGAGATGAACATTACATGCTGTGATGGACGGCGGCACCTGAATGAACTGAGATACTCTGGTGAACTTAAACACGTTAAAATGAGATGAACTGGGATTCCTGCAGATGTTTGTTTGAAATGTGGAACTTAATTGGTTAAACTTAATTAAACTGTTGATATACATACGATACTGTGTATTGATAGTGTAGTTTTAGCTGTCAGTCACGCTCAGTCTCGTGTGTCACCTCACTGTTTTGAGCGATGCTCGCTGGCGTCTACATAGCACGAGCAACAGGACGCTGACTGTTGATTCTTACATCGAGCCCCTTTAAAAACACTCAAAGGGCTCAGAGATGTGTTGTTATATGTTTTCCAGGTACAGAGAAGGATGTAGCAAGCAGATGCTACCAAGTTGGATTATGGGAAATGTAGGATTCAGTGTTTATGGAGCGTTTATGACCCAAACGAGACTAAAAGTAAAAAATATCTCTCTCTGCAACTTCAGTTTGGATTAGTAGGGCTGTCAAAGTTAACGCGATAATAATAATGCATTTTAACGCACATTCGTTTTAACGCCACTAATTTCTTTAAGGCATAAACGCAACTTGTGATTTTTAGGTTGCAGCAGCTCAGTTCTAAAGCTAGAGAGAAGATACTGGTATCACATGAAACTAGTAAACCTGATGAATCCATCGGTGCCAACCAGGTCAGACTAGCTGGTCATGAAGGAGGTTAAATAACGCTACAAACTTCAGAAAAATTAAAAAAAAAAAAAAAAGTCTGAAAAAGTCAGAATTTGTTTTGAAAAAAAGTCAGAAAAATGTCCAAAAGAAAGGCAGAAGAAAGGTCAGATCCTGGTATCATAGTAAACTATAAACCTGATGAATCCATCGGTACCAACCAGGTCAGACTAGCTGGTCATGAAGGAGGTTAAATAACGCTCCAAACTTACACTACATGTTGGTGAGGAAAAACTGTCATGTCCATTTTCAAAGGGGTCCCTTGACCTC
This sequence comes from Sebastiscus tertius, assembly GCA_916701665.1. Classification (NCBI taxonomy): domain Eukaryota; kingdom Metazoa; phylum Chordata; class Actinopteri; order Perciformes; family Sebastidae; genus Sebastiscus; species Sebastiscus tertius. The sequence continues at coordinate 23,393 of CAKAOH010042334.1, read as the reverse complement.
TGACCTCCAGATCAGTGAATGTGAATGGGTTCTCTGGGTACCCACGAGTCTCCCCTTTACAGACATGCCCACTTTATGATCATCACATGCAGTTTGGGGCAAGTCATAGTCAAGTCAGCACACTGACACACTGACAGCTGTTGTTGCCTGTTGGGCTGCAGTTTGACATGTTATGATGTGAGCATATTGTTTTATGCTAAATGCAGTACCTGTGAGGGTTTCTGGATCAATATCTGTCATTGATTTGTGTTGATAATTGATTTACAATAATAAATATATACATACATTTTGCATAATAAATGGCTTCCATACAGTGAAGAACAACACGTGTCATGTACTCACCACTGTCTCTGTCTCGGTCTCTGTCGCGGTCTCGCCGGTGGCCGTGGAGGCGTGCGGCTGCAGCGATCTTCATCTCCAGCTGTTTGCGCTTGGAGGCGTCGGCCGGCATGGGGTCGCTGTAGTGGGGCCGGAGACGGCACTCTCGCTGCGCCCTCACCGTCTCCGCCAGCTCATAGGCTGCGTCCGAGCTGGAGCGCCTGCAGCCCAGAGTGGCGTGCTGCCGGATGGGAAGGAAGGGTACAACACGTGTGTGTGTCAATCAAACGGTCACGTTGCTATAGCAACAGATGAAGGAGGGCAAAAAAAAGCTCTCTCCGAGGAGGAGATGAGGTGATGATGAGAGAGAGGAATCACAGCGTGTTTCATGTCACCGTGTTCATGACATCATTACATAACTGGTGGTTATCTCTCTGATCCCTGATGTCATACGGAGACGCAGCGCTGATCTGCTGCCAACTTTAGTCTGAACACAGAAATCTGCTCTGAAATCTGCTCTGATCACAACCTGAAACCAGCCGGCCTGCAACATAAAAACCTGCTGGCAGTTTCTGAGGACTTCCCCCAAAAAACCACTGCAGCATTCTGCACGGACAGACGTGGCGTTTAGCCTCCTCTTAGAGTCTATCAACCTCCTGGGAGTTGGCCTGAGGTGGAAAGTTCAAAGGTCATCCCCTATGACACGCGACTCCTCCTCACCCACATCCGTTTGCATTCGATGATATCGGCTTTACGTGACCTTCTCCGATCGCTAACACTCGACGGAGAGACGCAGGAAGGTTTTTCAGAAAGCAACACGTTCGACAGCTCGCAGCGATCGGGAAGAATGAAGGAGAATAATTCATGTTCACTCTGCAGCCGTCGTCGCTTTGGGGACGCAGAGGAGCCGAAAACACGAGAAAGACGAGAAGCTAAACGCACCTCGACATCTGTTCTCTAAACTACCTGCAGCCTGGTAGCATGCACAGCAGGATGGGACTCCATGTCAGGCTGCAAGATGCAGATGCAGAGAGGAGGATGCAGAGAGGAGGATGCAGAGAGAAGGATGCAGAGAGGAGGATGCTAGCTGCAGCTGCAGCTGCCTCTGCTGTTAGGCTGCAGCCGGCCGGCGGAGACGAGAGGAGCCATGCAGAGAACGACGTTCAGTCCTCTTTTTTACTGCATCCTCAGACGTCGAGCCGTCTCCGTCTCAAACAAATACCTCTGCATCAGTATGTGTGAGTGATGTGCATGTGTGTCGCAGTCCCCCTCGCTCGTCCCAGTCATCCTGGAACACCAACAGATCTGATCTGTTTCTGCAACACAACGACGGCGACGCAGAAAAAAACAGCGACGCCACATTTAAGACGAATAAATAAATAAGGGATAAATGAAAAATCCTTACGCATTCTCCGGCTTCCTCTCCTCCTCTTCCTCTTCCTCCTCCTCCTCCTGCAGGCGTCTCGTCGCCAGCCTCGGCTCCGCGGGCCGTTGCCGACGTTGCCATGGCAACGGCGGAGGGCTGACAGTCGGCCGCCGAGGGGGCGGTGATGTCACAGCCTCCGTCCCGGTCACCTGACAGCCTGACGGGGGCCTCGGCGGAGATCTCTGCACTGCAGCTGAGCGGAGAGAGAGAAAGAGAGAGAGAGGAGGAGGAGACGGAGGTACGGAGATGGAGGGGGGGAGAGAGAGGGGGAAGAGGAGAAGGAGAGAGGAAGTAAAGGAGGGAAAGGAGGGAGAGGAGGGTTGACATTGTAATTCTGTCAGAGCTCTCGTCTCCTTACAGTCATTCATTCATTCTTCTCTGCTTCCTGCTGTCTTCCTCTCTCTCCCCACCACCCTCCTCTTCCTCCTCCTCCTCCTCCATCATCTTCCTCTCCCCTAAACACCCCAAATCAATGCCTCCCCCCCCAAAACCCTCACCCAATTAGACCCATCAGTGGACATTAACACCTGAACCTCCGGACCTCAGGGACCCGACCACAGAGGTAGAATGTGTTCCCTTCATTCCTTTGTCTGGGAGCTGTGGACCCGTTCTGTACCACCACACTGACGTGCACACGCCCACGAGCACAGACCACCACACTGACGTGCACACGCCCACGTGCACAAATCACCAAATGCACGTCTGCAGGGACACATGCATGTATCTGTTCGAGCGCATAACAAACACACACGCAGCAGAGTAAAACGCTGAGCATCAACCGCAGTGATGTGGCAGCAAAGAGAGGACAATTGTTGCAAGTCATTCTCTCTCTCTCTCTCGCTGTCTCTCTCTCTCCGATCTCATTTCCTGTCCCAGCTCTCTACACAAAACTACCAAAAAGTACAACATTTATTCTGCTGATTATTTCCTGTATGTCTCCTTCACAGCCAGCCTTTCTTTATCTCTTCATGTGTTCTCGTCTGTTTCTTATTGTGACATGTCGGTAAACCAGTTGGAATCTTTATCCAGCCTCCGGTGTTTCCTCACCGTAAATTGACGAGATTTATGATTGTTTTTCATGCTATTTCTTGCGTTTATATATTTATTAAGGCTGTCAATATTAACAAAATAATAATACGTTAATACGTTATACGTTAATGATTTTAATACGTTAATAATACGGAAATTAGATTCAACGCCACTGATTTCATTAACACATTAACGCAACTTGTGATTTTTAGATTGTAGCGGCTCAGTTTTAAAACTAGAGAGAAGATACTGGCTCTGGTGGTACTTTGTCCGTCTCCATCTTGGTTTCTGGCCGTCACCATCTTGGTTTTTGGTTGTCTCCATCTTGGTTTCTGGCCGTCACCATCTTGGTTTTTGGTTGTCGCCATCTTGGTTTTTGGTTGTCGCCATCTTGGTTTTTGTCCGTCGCCATCTTGGTTTTTGAACGTCTTCATCTTGGTTTCTGGCCGTCACCATCTTGGTTTTTGGTTGTCTCCATCTTGGTTTCTGGCCGTCACCATCTTGGTTTTTGGTTGTCGCCATCTTGGTTTTTGGTTGTCGCCATCTTGGTTTTTGGTTGTCGCCATCTTGGTTTTTGAACGTCTTCATCTTGGTTTTTGGTTGTCGCCATCTTGGTTTTTGGTCGTCATCATCTTGATTTTTGGACGTCTCCATTTTGGTTTTTGGTTGTCACCATCTTGGTTTTTGGTTGTCGCCATCTTGGTTTTTATCCGTCGCCATCTTGGTTTTTGAACGTCTCCATCTTGGTTTTTGGTTGTCGCCATCTTGGTTTTTGGTCGTCACCATCTTGATTTTTGGACGTCTCCATCTTGGTTTTTGGTTGTCACCATCTTGGTTTTTGTCCGTCGCCATCTTGGTTTTTGGACGTCTCCATCTTGGTTTTTGTCCGTCTCCATCTTGGTTTTTGTCCGTCTCCATCTTGGTTTCTGGCCGTCTCCATCTTGGTTTCTGGCCGTCACCATCTTGGTTTCCGACGTCACCATCTTGGTTTTGTCTGTCTCCATCTTGGTTTTTGTCCGTCTCCATCTTGGTTTCTGGCCGTCTCCATCTTGGTTTCTGGCTGTCACCATCTTGGTTTTTGATATTTACAGTGACTGCACAGTAATACTTGAACACTAGATGAACATATTAACATTTTTAATCAGCATGTCTCTTTGGCAGTTGGACAGATTCTGTTTATTTTAGTCAGTAAATCAAACTTAAACCTTCAAAGGGGAACAAATGTGCCACCAAACCAAAACAACGAGCTAAACGAGGCTTTAAAAGCTAATAAATCCCCGTGGGTTCCCCTTTCACATTACATGTAGTCATATTGATTAGTCGCGCTTTAAAATAATGCACACAGCTTTAAATTCTGCTTCCACACATTATTCACAACAGGAACTATATATATAGAGACAGGATATATTGATTTAGTGTTTGAGCTTCACGGTCCAGCTGGCACGAGAGTGAAATATAATACCACTGTAAGAAAAAGACTCCTGTTACAGCAGTTTTACAGATTATTATGCGTAAATTAAATGTGTTTGTGGTTCTTTATTGGCTCAGCAGGTTCAAGAGAGTCAGAGGTTAAAACCTGTAATAGAGTCTCTACAACGTCTGACTCTCAGAAACAAAGAAAGGCTGCAAATTCCTGAATTATTGACATTTCTTCCTCCAAAGTGGAGTCTGTAAGAGGAGAGGGGGATGGGTGGTCAGGGTTGGTTTTTGTACATTATGTTGGTATTTTCTTTGTCTCATCCCGGTCTCTTAAACGGCCCTTATTGTTTGTTTTAAAATAGTGCTGTCACTACAGGTTATTTACATTACTGACAATCGATAAATTGTTAAATCATAACATTATATATACATATATATATATTTCATTGAGATATAAGATATGCACTGGAAATAAATAACAAAAATTACATAATTATAAACAAAACATTAATTAAAAAATAAATAAATGAATAAAATAGAATGACAAATTGTAAATTGAAATTAAAATAAGAATAAAAAATATTTAAAATAATACAAAAATATTAAATGAAAATGAAAAATAAATTTAATTTTTAAAACACTACACAAAATGTAAATATAAATTAAATAAAAATATTTCAAATCATAATAAACATTTAAATTCCAATAACTTTAACTGTCCTCATTGTTTGTTTTAAATAGAGATGTAACTACAGATTATTTCCATGATTGACCAATCCGTCAACTACATTTTTGATTAACTGATAAATTATTAAATTTGAAATGTTTTGTGATAAAATTATTTCATTGAGATATAATATATATATGCACTGGAAAATAAATAACAATAATAAACAAAACATGAATTAAAAATGAATAAATTAATAAAATAAAATAAATTGTGAATAAAAATAAATATTTAAAATTATATTATTACAAAAATGGAAATAAAAATAAATAAAAATATTTAAAATAAAAATAAAAACATTAAAATAAAAATCATCTCAATCCCAATCTCTTAAACTATCTTTATTGTTTATTTTAAATTGAGATGTAACTACAGATTATTTCCATTATTGACATACTACTTTTATGATTAACTGATGAATTGTTAAATCTTTGAAATGTTGTAATTTAATGAAAAATGCATCATCAAACCTCAAAGTGTCATCTTCAAAATGTTTGTTTTATCTGATCAACAGTCTGAAAACCAAAGATATTCAGTTTACACTGATAGAAAAACAGAAAATCATCCAAGATAGCGACGGACAAAAACCAAGAAGGCGATGGCCAAAATGCCAAACTGGAGGCTTCAAAACGGGAGTCACCAAACCAACGTGTAACGTCACGGTGTAACGTCACGGTGTAACGTCACGGTGTAACGTCACGGTGTAACGTCACGGTGTAACGTCACGGTGTAACGTCACGGTGTAACGTCACGGTGTAACGTCACGGTG
>CAKAOH010042334.1:0-17685 GCA_916701665.1 Sebastiscus tertius | reverse complement strand
TGATCAACAGTCTGAAAACCAAAGATATTCAGTTTACACTGATAGAAAAACAGAAAATCATCCAAGATAGCGACGGACAAAAACCAAGAAGGCGACGGCCAAAATGCCAAACTGGAGGCTTCAAAACGGGAGTCACCAAACCAACGTGTAACGTCACGGTGTAACGTCACGGTGTAACGTCACGGTGACTCCGTCCTCGTCTTCCGTCCAGTGGGGTTTTATAGGAAGTGAAGCACTAAAGCAGCTCCTCTCTGAGTCTCTGAGTGAACTGTATTCTGCAGTGGAGGAGGGAGGCTCGTGTCCACTGACTTTCTATTTATCCGTCTCTATTAGATGCACACTCATAAATATATTTCATTGGAGTGATATGCATCAGTGGAAAGTGACAGGCGGGCTAATTTCAGAGTGACACGGCGCCGCGTTGAGCGGTGATCTATCACATCCAGAGTTTCCTGATGAATTAAACTGCAGGTTATTACTCCCCATGCATCATCCGCTGGCTGACAGCTGATACTGAGGAGGAGAGGCCTTTAATGACAGTTTGTCTGAAGGAGAACCGACCTGCATTCATTATATCGGCCTTTACGCCTCTCTGGCACCGGTTTAATCAGGACGTCTGGACACCTTTCATCTGAGCTGGGCTGGCTTTGTTGTAACACAAACTAGAACTAGTTTCTAGAGTTTAGCTGTAGTTTAATATGAGAAACGCGTGTTAAAGTGTGACGGAGCATCAGAGGGATGTTGAGAGAGTGTTTCTATGACGTGTCCAGAAAGAGCTCAGCAGTTTAACTGTTTCTGGAAGGACGGAGCTCAGAGAAGACTGTTATGTATAAGAACCATTTAAATAACAAGACCTCATGTTGAGTCGGATATTTGAGGAGACAGAACGTCAACTAAGTCAACTTCATATCACAGCAAAACTATCTTGGTTTTTGTCCGTCACCATCTTGGTTTTTCTCATTGAGTGTGTTCCAATCCACGTACTTCCAGAAGTACACTTTAATGTAGTGCACTTTGTGCACTCTGTACTCACTTGAGTAGTGCGTGTATTTCAGCGGGGTAGGGTCGTCTCAAATCGAATACTCTGCGGCGCACTGACCAGAAATGACGATCGCAACATTTGACCGCGGCTCGCTACCCGCCAAAATATCTTCTGAAAAAAAATGAAAGCAGAGTGGAAATGACGTTTCCAACGTCGTCGCCTACGATGTGTCCTCCTGTTGGCTGAAAATGCACCGGTATGTTTACGTATTGTTTTATTCTGTTATCTACGTCTGTTTGAATAGTGCTCGTGGCTCCGCCCCTTCTGCTACGTAGCCAAGATGGAGGCAGTTGAGTGTGGGAAGTGTCCAGCGTTCCACACTCAACCATCTGACCGTTTAGAGTACAACATCCGGGTACTCTGAGTGCACTGCATTCTGCCGTACTTCCCAGTGTGAACGCATTTATGCACTCAAAGTAGTAAGTGTAAGTACAGAAGTACGTGGATTGGAACACACTGATAGACTTCTATACAACCAGACTTCTTTTATCAACCAGAGGAGTCGCCCCCTGCTGGCTGTTAGACAGAATGCAGGTTTAAGGCACTTCAGGCTTCACTTTTCACTTTTAATAATCTGAATATTACCGTGACAATACAACCAGAGCTGTTTACGCTCCGTCAGCGAGTTTGGCTTCATGAAACACTTAAAGACTTGTTGTTGGAAGTCAAATAGCTCCGGGTGCAGAGATCACACAGAATACAGTCATGTTTAATTAATAAATCTCCAAGTATTAAAATATTCACTGAGCCGCCTCGGGTCAAGTTTAAATCACAGTGTGTTGCATTATGGGAGCTTTTTGAACATGAAAGACGAATCCTCTCGGGATAAACAGTGTTGAACGTGAGCTGCTGTCAGTGGACTCTATGAGAGGAATGAATCGATTGGGAGACAAGTAATCAATTAACGGTTTAAGTTATTAATCAAGTGAAATGCAAAACACTCTCTGGCTGGAGCTTCTTAAATGTGAGGATTTGCTGCTTTTCTCTGTTTTATATCTTCACAAACTGAACATGTTTTTGATTTTAGCGACACTATGGGATGGCAATGTGAGTCATTTTGGTCCAGACTGAAATATCTCAACAACTATTGGATGGATATCAATGGAGTTTCATACAGTTATTTATTGTCTCCAGAGGAGTAATCCTACTGACTTTGGGGATCCTCTGAATTTTCCTCTAGCGCCACCATGAGGTTCATATTTGGAGTTTTTAGTCAAATGATTCAACAATTACTGAATGGATTGTCATAAAAATTGGTACAAACATTCATGTATTTATTTTTTTAGTTTTTAATTTTAAATATTTTGATTATTTTATTTTAATTCACAGTTTATTTATTTATTTAATTAATTAATTAAATTTTTGCTATTTATTTCCATAGCATATCTTAAATTACTATACGAATAATTTGATCACAGAAAAAGCTAATGACATTCCCATCAGCTTCAGCTTTGTGTTTAAAGCTAATTATCAAATGTTATCATGCTAACGTGCTAAGCTAAGATGGTAAACATTACACCTCAAAGACCTGCTAGCACGGCTGTGGACTCGTTCTTGTTGTCGTGTTGATCGGATAAAACAAGCAGTTTGAAGACGTCATACAGTAGAATAATAATAATAATAATAATAATAATAATAATATCAGATTATAATAATAGATTATATAAATTAATAGTTGCAGCTGCAGCTCTGCTCGCTCACATACTGAACATTTACAACACAAAAACACACAGCAGCTCTTTCCTCGCTGCCTTCATGCAGTCGATCTACAGACATCCATCATTCCTCTGAGCAGAGCAGACAAAGAGCGACAGTCAGAGAGAGGAGAGATACTGTCTATATCGCCATCTATCAGGGTCTCATCCAGTCTGAGTTCAGGGTCTAATATTTACATTGCATGGAGGCCTGGACCCAACTGGCACCAGAGTGTAAAACACACCTCCTCCTGTTTGTCCTTGTGCATGTATTGTGTATTATTTATGTATTATTGAGCCAGCTGACAGACAGTAAAGGGAGGACGGACGCTGCCAGTCGTCCAGGCTGTCGTCCTGCTTCATGCCAGCTTCACCACCCACAGTCTCTAGTCTCCAGTCTCTAGTCTCCAGTCTCGTCTGCAGAGCCAAACCCTTCAGCTCCAACAGCTGTTAGCACAATAACTGAGATAAATGGATAACACGACAACAACACACACACACGGGCTCAGACAGATGGACCGGTACACACCGATACCACGGTGTGGTCTGGTCTGGCTGCAGGGCTCACATGATGTCTACTAGTACAAGATCTACACACCGATACGACGGTCTGGTCTGGTCTGGTCTGGTCTGGTCTGGTCTGGCTGCAGGGCTCACATCATGTCTACTAGTACAGGATCTACACACCGATACCACAGTGTGGTCTGGTCTAGTCGCAGGGCTCACATCATGTCTACTAGTACAGGATCTACACACCGATACCACGGTGTGGTCTGGTCTGGTCTGGTCTGGCCGAAGGGCTCACATGATGTCTACTACTACAGGATCTAACTTCACCATCAGAGACATTAACTGGTTTAGAAGCAGCGTGGTGAAATACTCCCGTCTCTAACAGAGAAAACAGAAATCACTGAGCCTTTGTTCTCATTTGTCTCCCTGCAGCTGAAAAGGTGGAGTCAAACACAACTCACTGTAACTGGTGGGAGAAGTATTCAGATTATTATCATAATAGCAGCTATACTACAGTCAGTCAGTGTAAAAGTACTCGACTACAAATAAAAGTCCTGTCATTTTTGCTATTTTTTTCCAGTGCATATCTTAAATCTCAATTTAAAAAGAATGTGATCACAAAAAATAACTATTGACATTCCCATCAACCTCAGCTCTACTTTGTGTTGCTGGAGGCATTTTGAGGGACTTTACTTGAGCTTCTCCACTGATGGTTCTTCTGTGAGTGTTTTTACTTTTCATACTCAAGTAAAACTAGTGAAGTATGATCAGCAAAATGTTCTTACTGTATATGACAGGACTTTTACATGTGATGGAGTATTTTAACTTTGTGGTATTTTAGTAAAGGATCTGAATACTCCTGACTACTCCCAGACTGACCTCTTCTTGATGAGGTCCAGCGCCGAGCCGATGAGGCCGTCCTTCATCTTGTAGATCTTGGCTCCGTAGCTGGACAGGTCGGTCCCCTCCAGGAGGAGCGCCGGGCAGCAGCTGGAGGGCCGACCCCAGTTCTCCCTGCTGGGCGGGAAGGGGACCGACCCGGCCGGTTCCAGGCTGCTCCTCCTGCGCCTGCTGCTCCCGTCGCCCCCGGCGGCGAGGGCCTTCTCCTGGGCCGAGCTGGCCAGCGGCTGCAGGGGCGAACGTGGAGACGGGCCGGTGCGGATGGGAGAGTACGAGCTGGAGATGGAGGTGGAGATACAAGGAGGTCTCTCTGAGGTCTCTCCCTGCACCTCCTCTGAATCCTCTCGCTGCTCTTGGCGTCCTCCACTAGAGCTGGACTCGAGGACGGTCCGATCAGAAGGAGGTGTCTTACGGTCTGATGACGTCTCAGATGTTCCAGAGACCACAGAACCAGCTGTGGACTCTTTGCCCTCCTTCTGCCTCATCTTCTTAAACTCATCGAACGTTGGGATGTGTAGGCGTCCCACGGGAGGTCTGCGGCGCTCCGGTGCAGAATCAGATCCGTTACCTGCGATGTTGTCTGTCGTGTAGGAGGTCTTCACCACTTTGGGGCTGGACGGGGAGCTGTGGACAGCCAGGTTGGGGCTGCTGTTCTGCCGCCGGAGCTGCAGGCGCCTCAGCACCTCCTGCTTGATCTCCTCGGGGCTGGTGATGCGCATCGTGCATGGCGGTCTGGACCCAGCAACTGTGGAGTGTACTGGAGTCACCAGAGGTCGCAGTGGGAGGGGCTTCAGATGCTCGACTGATGACCTCGCGCTCTGGAGGCGGAGTTTCTCCCTCAGGCCCTTCCTAGCGTCCCATTCGTCGACGCCACCTGGAAACAGCAGCTGGGGGAAGAGCGGCAAGTCCTTCCTGGGAAGTCGAGGGTAGAACGCCAGGCTCTCCTGGTTGGGAGCTCCCATCATAGATCCATCGGGGGGCCCGTCGTACCAGTGGCTGGTGGAGGTGTAGCGTAGAATAAACTCGCTGTCCACGCTCCTGTAGGGGGCAGCACTGAACGCATACAGGCCAGAATCTGCCACCGAGTTCCAGTTCAGGTTCTCCATGCTCCTGTAAGGCCGGCCACCGGTGCTTCCCGTGTGGGTGCAGGAGCCCGGGGCCGGGTCCGGGGCCCCCAGAGGGCCCGGCCTGCTGGAGCAGTACCTCAGGCCCAGGTTGGTGAGGAGGGTGCTGCTGTTACAGCGGGCCATGAGCGGGTAGTGAGGGATGGCGGGTCTGTGGCGGGGGAAGGAGGACAAGGGGTCGGGAGACAGGGGGAGGTTGGCGATGCAGGGCTCCATGTCGATGACGAGGTGGAGGTGGGGGTCGCAGCCAGCGGGAGAGCCGGCGGAGGCGGAGGCGGAGGAGGCGGAGGGGTAGTCACATGGCGGTGAAGGCTTTACGTCCGGCATGGCGGCGGGCTGAGCAAGCGGCGCTCAGACACGCTGTCAGCAGGTACGAACATCTGCAGCCTGCAGAGACACAGACAGAGACAGAGGGGACAACCGTCAGATATAATGAGTTGTTTACATGCTGCCTTTCTGTTAGCATCTGTGGGCGTGGTCTAAAACATCTGTGGGCGTGGTCTTTAACATCTGTGGGCGTGGTCATGGCGTGTTCGCCTCCCCCCTTGTGTTGTGAACGTTGTGTAGATGGATGAAAGCAGATTGGATTATATTTGCATAATGTATTTGTATTTCCTCTTGCGAACATTAGATATTTACACAGCTAACAGACATATTTAGCATTACGAAAATTAGTTAGCTAGGGCGTTAGCGAACATTAGCTGTCAGATCTCGTGAGCGAGTGTTTCTGAGACAGAGAAAGGGCTCAAACAAAGATAATTGTTTGAGCGATTCTTTCTCAATTGATAATTGAGAAAGAATCGGTCATAATCTGTGTTCTCGTTCACTTCTCCCGTTGGAGTTAAGAGACTCAGGACCTGCCGCTAGCGTCCTAAAGGGGGCGGGGCTGTGGAGAAACCCACCTGACACAGATAGAGGAAATGACTCTCAGTGTGCTGTCTCCTTTCTGAACTGTCTCTGGTATCAATCTGTGCAGAGAAACTCTGTACGCTGTAATTATGTCTGCAAGTTTTAATCCAATTTACTACAAATCACTTCACATCACAGCTAACCTATATATATGTCAATATGCTGATGACATCCGCCTAATTTTGGCAGAAAAAAATAAACAAAAAAGGGAGTGTTAATGTGAGGATGCCCTCACTAACTGACTCAATGACCTGAATACTAGCTTGTCATGAAGGAGGCTAAACTTGCGTTAATTTTGCCAAGGGAAACTGTCATGTCCATTTTCAAAGGGGTCCCTTGACCTCTGACCTCCAGATCAGTGAATGTAAATGGGTTCTCTGGGTACCCACGAGTCTCCCCTTTACAGACATGCCCACTTTATGATCATCACATGCAGTTTGGGGCAAGTCATAGTCCAGTCAGCACACTGACACACTGACAGCTGTTGTTGCCTGTTGGGCTGCAGTTTGCCATGTTCTGATTGGAGCATATTGTTTTATGCTAAATGCAGTACCTGTGAGGGTTTCTGGACAATATCTGTCATTGATTTGTGTTGATAATTGATTTACAATAATAAATATATACATACATTTTGCATAAAGCAGCATATTTGTCCACTCCCATGTTGATAAGAGGATTAAATACTTGACAAATTTCCCTTTAAGGTACATTTAGAACAGATAGAAAATGTGGGATTAACTATTTTAATCGATTGACAGCCCTAATTATGATATTATATCTCTTCTGTAGTGTTGATAATACAGCTCAGCTCTTCTACTGGTATCACCGTCCTCGACCACGTGACAGAGATTTGTCTTCAGCCACGAGGACGACGGCTCGGTCCACACAGTATTATATATTATAGAAATATTGGATCAGCACAGTGTCTCTGAAGCATTGGTTCCTCCACCAGAATAATCACATTCATTTTATAGAAACAGCTCCCCATCTTCCCCCCTCAGGCTTCCTCTCTTTCTCTGCAGCAAGAATAATAATAGAGGGATTATTGGCCTGCTTGTCAGGCTATTAAAACATGAGATGGAGAGACAGATACAGAGACAGAGAGTTCGGTAAAAGAGACAAAGATGGGAGAGGAAATGACGCTGAGCTGAGGGGACAGTAATGAAGATAACTGGTTGTCTCTTTCAGACTAATCAGACTGCAGCTGTAGATAGTAGAGAGCTGGTAACGTGGTATACTGGGTACTACAGCTGTAGATAGTAGAGAGCTGGTAACGTGGTATACTGGGTACTACAGCTGTAGATAGTAGAGAGCTGGTAACGTGGTAGAACGGTATACTGGGTTTCTGTAATGACAACAAATAGCATGTCAACGTCCATCATCCTATCTCGTGTTGTGTCTCCATCGCCGTCTGCAGCAGCTGTGATTATGAAACAGGGACTCAGAGGGCTCATCCGTGATGCATTAGCTGAATAATAAAACCCAAATCATCTTTAGACTCTGTAACGCTCTCTAATGCCGGAGCACGAACAGGCCGCCACGCGTCTCTGCAGCTTTTGCAGTAACTAATAAATCTCCATTCCTCGCATGCTCGGACGTAAGCAAAAGTTACGCAGCCGTCAGAGTTAATCAGTCACCTCCAACACGGCGCTTCGCCTCTAATCTCATTTGTTGGCTGTTTATTAAATTCATGGTTCTGCAAAACAATAAAAACACAAGGACATTAATGTGTTGATCTGAAGTGAAACGGAGGACTGGAAGTCAAAATTAAAAACAGGTTTTTCAACAAATCACATGAAAAGAAAAGTGTCATAGAGCATCATTTTATGATTTTCATTATATTGCTGAAGTGTCTTAAACCTGCATCCTCTCTACCAGCCAGCAGGGGGCGACTCCTCTGGTTGTATAGAAGTCTCTGAGAAAATGAGCTTCTTCTTCTCTCTTGATTTATTCCCTCAGTAAACATTGTAAACACGAGTTTATGGTCTCAATCGCTAGTTTCAAGTCTTCTTCAATACGCCATGATGTTCATTTAGTAAATGATGGTCCCATTTAGAGTCAGATAGACCATAAAGCAGGGGATGCTTTAGGGCGAGGCTACCTGCTGATTGACAGGTCGCTACCACAGCGCTGTCCGGTCTGGGAGTTGTCCGTGTTTTCATCTTAGAAGTTTAACACTTTCACAGCCTGTTTTCACTTCATCAAAGTTAATTAGAACATTTTGGTCACCTAAAAATGTCTTATTCAGTGTTTGATTGTACTTAGCTCCACCCTCTAGAGTCACTACTGGTTGCGGAAAAACCAAGATGGAGACGGCCAAAAACCAAGATGGCAACTGGCAAAAACCAAGATGGAGACGACCAAAAACTAAGATGGAGACGGCCAAAAAACCAAGATGGAGACGACCAAAAACTAAGATGGAGACGGCCAAAAAACCCCCTGCTGGCTGGTAGAGAGGATGGAGGCACTTCAGCATCGGCTTCACTTCTCAGACCCGGAGGTTGCTGCCATAACGCCGTCTCGCTCACTGATGTTAAACTGCCTGTTACTCTGTTTGGTTCACACTAATATGTGTAACACTAATATGAGTGTGTGCATGGTGTTGATAGGAGAGAAGGCGCTGCTGTGGTGTTTGGCTTTAATTATCATGACCGTGTGTGTGTGTGTGTGTGTGTGTGTGTGTGTGTGTAGCAGGCAGCGTGCAGCGCAGCACGCCTCCCTCTCTGGTTGAATTACTGCCAGAATAAAAAGCTCTCTGGAGGTCCTCGCTCTCTCTGCTCTCTCTGCTCTCTCTGCTCTCTCTGATCCCTCCGTCACTGAGCTAACGGAGGAATAACTCATCCCCACCAGCAGGACGGTAAATCAGCCACCATGTCCCAGCATGCACGGGGGCTGGTTCCTCCAGATATGATGGCAGAGAACGTGAAGAAGGACGGCATCAGAATGAGGACTTAAATCATTGATGTGATCGGATTCGCCGTCAGAGTGTCTCCATTATTAACTGAAGCTCAGTCAGTCTGGGTCTTTTATTGAGTCTTTATACATTTTAGATGATGTGGCCAAAAGTGTGTGGACACCTCTGGACTGTTCTACATGGTTTACACCACTGTAGAGCCTTAGACGCTGATATTTTACTGTTATTGTCTCCGTGCTGAAAACCAGCAACAATAAAGAAACGCTGACCTCGTCAGTGGAAAGTGTCTGAAAGCTCAGAGGTCACGAGTTGTGACGTGATTGTTGACGTTGGAAGTTCATAATTCAGTACATAATAAGTTAATATATTGTAATTTGGGTCGTATATTGTAAAGCTAAATTCCAATTAAATTAGATTTAGTGAAAATAAAATATAATAATAATGATAAAATAAGATAAAATAATATGAAATAAAATAAAAAATAATAAATATAATGTAATAAAAAATAACATGTTTCCAAATAAATAATAAAATAAAATGATAGAAAATTAAGCAAAATTAAAATTAAAACTGATTTAATGAAAATAAACTAAAGAATAATAAATTATATTAAATAATATAAAATATGTAAAATAAAATAATAAATATAATATAACAAAAAGATAACGTTTCCAAATAAATAACAACATAAAATGATAGAAAATTAAACTATGTTAAAATTAAATTAGATTTAATGAAAATTAAAAATATATTTAAAAAATATTAAAATAAAATGAAATGAAATAAAAATAAATACAATAAAAAATAAGAAATATAATATAATAAAGAAATTTTATGTTTCCCTGTCATATAAACAAAATTAAAAAGAAATGTGGTGCAATATGTGTATTGTGCTTTGTCCCTGTCAAATAAAAGATAAAATAAAATAAAATAACATAAAATAAAATAATAAATATAATATAATAATTTTTTTTTAAATAACTTGTTTCCAAATAATAAAATAAAATAATAGAAAATTAAGCTAATTAGAAACAAAATATTAAAAGAAATATGCAATATGTGTATAGTGCTTTGTCAAATAACAGATAAAATTAAATAAAATGACATGAAATAAAAAATAAATAAAAGTTGTTGCTTTCTTCTTTATAAAGCAACTTGTTTTTTTAAATCTAATTTTCCGAGACATAACTTTGGATACATTTTCACAATAAAAGCTTCTCATTATGACCAGAGAGTTCATGTTTCTGGTCGTATTTCTACAGATGGTGTTAGATCTTTACTGTGTAACTGTAACTGTGTCTCTGCTTGTGTAGATAGATAGAGTGTGATCTAATATGTGCGTCGTCTCTGCCTGATAACCAGAGGTTATCTCACAGCGAGCGTCGTGTTGCAGAGATCAGGTTTGGGAGCAGATCCTCCCGTTGCAGCCGGCTGATCTTCTGAACTTACTCCATTTTAATCAGTCAGGCCTCTACGACGCCTCGCTCCTCCTGCAGGTCATTGGATCTGATCCCAGAGCGCCCGGCGTCCTCCTCTCCGTCTCCTCTCCGTCTCCTCTCCGTCTCCTCTCAGCGCAGAGATCCGTCTGGAGTTTCCAGACAGACAGACAGACGGACGTGGCCTCCAGCTGCAGGTAAAGAGAGAGAAGAAGAAGAAAGCAGATGAATCAGTGAGCTGCTGCTGTTTCTGAGCGTAAACTAGCAGGAGGAGATGAAGATGAAGATGAAGAGCTGCTGCACAGATGTATCCTGATACTGTAAAACAAACCGTGGCCTCCTTCCACAGATTGAATTAGACGTTGAGTCAATTACATAATTAGTGTTTCTCTGTCAGGAGACAGTAGCAGATTACACACATCCAGACAACATGAGATGAATCAGTCACAGCTTTCTTTAAAACCGCCTGCGGAGGATTATTCAGTGTTATATTTCCACTAACAACAGTTTCTCTTTATATTGAATGAAATCATCGTGTTTCACCAACAAGAGAGGAAACAAATACTGGTGGTGTCGTCCCAGGAGAACACGATATCTACTGCAAATGAACCTTTTAAATAAACTATAAAGAAAACAAACAAAAATAGATTTAATTAGACATTTGTCATTGCCCAATGCAAAATTAAATTAGATTTAATGAAAATAAATTAAATAAAAAAATATTTAAATGAAATAAAATAACGTTAAATAAAAATGAATACAATAAAAAGTAATAAATATAATAGAATAAAAAATTTAATGTTTTGTTTAAAAAACAAATCTGGTGCAATATGTGTATTATGCTTTGTCCCTGTCAAATAAATGATACAATTCAATACAATAACATGAAATAAAAATAAATAAAATAATAATAACAATAAGTTTAATATAATATAATATAATAAAAATATCATGCTTCCAAATAAATAATAAAATAAAATGATAGAAAATTAAGCTAAATTAGAATTAAATTAGATTTAATGAAAATTAAAAATTAAAACAATATTAATATTAAATAAAATAACATGTTTCCAAATAAATAATAAAATAAAATGATAGAAAAATTAAGCTAAATTGAAATTAAATTAGATTCAATGAAAATAAATATAAATTAAAAAAATACTAATATCAAATAAAATAAAATGAAATAAAATAATACAATAAAAAATAATAAATATATTATAATAAAATGTTTTTAAATAAAATGTTTCCCTGTCAAGTAAAAAAATAAGTAAAACACCACAGTTAAAGAAATAAATAGCTGTTTCCTTAAAACACTAAATAAGAGAAATACTCTGGATCGACTGACATCAACACATTAAAACTCAACAGCGAGTTATGTTACGTTTCAACATGTAAAACATTTTAGACGACAAAGAAAAGAGAATAAATTACACAAATTCCTCAAATAACTCCCCGGCAGACATGAATGTGATGTAGGCCAGCGGCCGGAAACTAAACAAAGAGACTGAAAGACTCAAACTGGGTTTCAGGTCAAAGACACGACTCAGAGACTCAGACTGGGAAACACGACTCAGACTGGGAAACACGACTCAGACTGGGAAACAGGACTCAGACTGGGAAACAGGACTCAGACGGGGAAACAGGACTCAGACTGGGAAACAGGACTCAGACTGGGAAACAGGACTCAGACTGGGAAACAGGACTCAGACGGGGAAACAGGACTCAGACTGGGAAACACAACTCAGACTGGGAAACAGGACTCAGACTGGGAAACAGGACTCAGACTGGGAAACAGGACTCAGACTGGGAAACACCGCTCTACTCTGATGACCCCCCCCCCTCGCCTGTAAACACTAAAACCTGAATCCACTTCAACATCTTCAGCCTCTCGATGACAGACCACATGTTGTCATTCAGAGCTGCAGGTCACATGATCTCTGACGTTAACACCCCCCCTCCCCTCCCAGGAGGATGCAGAGTGCTGTGGCTGCATCATCCAGAGCTTTGACAAGTGGCTGTCACCCTCCTACCCCCCCGCTCCGTCCCAGGAGTGATGGATGATTGACAGCTCTTCCTCTGGATCTATTCAGCCTCCTGCTGCAGAAAAACATCCAGCTTCAGCTTCAGTTAGTCTCCAATCTGACGATTTAATCCAGATTCTGATGAACGACTCCTCCCCTTCCAGTAAAACCAGTAAACCCAGAATAACAAGAATAACAAGAATAACAAGAATAACAAGAATAACAAGAAGAACACGAATGACCAGAATAACCAGTAAAACCAGAATAACCAGAATAACCAGTAAAACTTGTATAACCAGTAAAACCCGTCTGTGACCGTCTCAGTGACGCTGAGGGGGGGGGAACCGACTGAAGTGACCCACTTATTTATTTTATTTCTTCTCTTTTTATCCGGCGAGTGTTTAAACCACTGAGCCGTTCCCCCGCCGTTCCAACCCGTTTCATTCATCCTCTCAGTGTGTGTGTGTGTGTGTGTGTGTGTGTGTGTGTGTGTGTATGGTGTGTGTGTGCGCGGTGCGTGCGTGTGTGTGTGGTAGAAGAGGTGATAATAATGTGTTGTTTGGTTTCTGACACCTCCAGCGTTCCCCACAGACGTGAAGACTCACACATAAACAGAAATATTAAAACCAGTAAACATCTCCTGCTCTCCGTCTCTGAGGTGTTACATTTAAACATCAAATATATTACCCAAAATATCAATGCACGGTATTAACAACATGAAAACACGCCCAAAAATGACATGTTGATACATGATTCTTTTATTAATTTCTTGATTTATTTTTGATTTAATTATTTTTTGCATTTATGTTTTATTTATTTTATATACATTTTTAAATGCATGTATTTATTTAATTATTTTTGCATTTATATATTTATTTTTCAGATTTTCTCCTTGCATTTATTATTTATTTCCCCAAATATTATTTATTTATTTCTTGATCCACCCACTATTAATACTACGTCACTGCTCCGATGGTCAAATACCGGCGCGGGTGGGTTTACATTGGAGTTAGCTGAAAGCCCGGTTCGTCACATGCTGTTGCTAAAAGGTGCCTCCGTGCATCGGCCTCCCAAACGGCGGTATTTGTTGAGTTGGGAGTGAGAATGATGAAGGACGAACCATCCTTTGAGGCAGCTCTGACCCTCCATACATTAACACGTGATAGAGTAAACACTTCTCCGACACAATGTCAACACAACTCTGAACATTTAACGTTTTACAAGCCAGTATTTGAATTTCCAACATGAACTCTGTCTGACTGGTTCGAGTTAAGAACATTTAAACACCTTTAAAACCGACATGGCGTGAATGTGTTCAGCTCAGCAGGTGAGAGCGCCAGACAGGCAGGCTAACGTTAGCACAGCTGGAAGACACAGCTGGAGTGAGACAGACATGAACAGACTCACTGTGAGGCCCAGACTGGAGAGGACACGCCGTCAGAATAAAGCATTTAAATCAGTCTTTCTACCTCCGTCCACCTCCGTGTCCGTCCACCTCCGTGTCCGTCCACGCTGGACGATGGTTTCACACTGGAAGACTCGGAGCATCGTTAGTGGATCAATCTGAAGCTTTTATAAAATCAGATAAGTGTTCTCCGCTGTGTGGCAGTACATATTATTATTATTTACTTTACTGTATTGTGAGTCAAGTGAAAGGAAAGCCTCGTGGTGAAACTACAAATGTCACTCAGCGTGCAGCGGTAGACGTCAGACTGTCGTCCTCTCGCCGTCCACAGCGTGACGTCTGGACTCAAACACCTCGACCGCTGTGACCTTTCACACAGCGGCGAACACTGAAATACAGCCGACTGGTTTCCCTTCATGAAGCCACAAGAACAACCGGCCTGCAGACTGCAGACTGCGACCGGAGGGAGGAGGACATCCTGGGATTTCTGACATACTGTATATGACATATTGGGACGTACTCAGTCTATTTTCAGACTAAATAGTATAGTAGAGTTCTGCAACGCACAGAACAACCTGGCTATTCTGACCTACAATATCAAAAAGAGATCTAAGATTTGAAACCCCTTAAATCAACAATATGATATAATATAATATAGTCAGTTGGATGTTTCTGGTGCTGCTGAGCAGCCTGCATGTTTTCCCCTCCTTAGGAGCTTGAAGTCACGAGGAAGGAAACGACGTCTTCCTCGTTTTTAAGCTCTAACTTCCTCCATAAACGAATGCAGCGTTAGCGGCAAGCAGCGATAGCAGCGACTGACTGTAACACGTGGTGATGGATGCTGATGGATGCTGATGGATGCTGATGTAGATCAGGTTGTAAAATGAAGGAAGAAACAGCTTCTAGCATTCAGTTCAGATCCTGAAGAGTTTCTTCAAAGGAAACATTTTCTCTCTCAGACACATTCACACATTCACCCCCTCCTCCTCCTCCTCCTCCTCCTCATCATCAGCCAGAGAGATGTGGGTTAATGAGGCACCACCCGGGGCTCCGTCAGCATCACCTACACCACCAGGAGGAGGGGGGTGCTAGACTCTGAGCATCAAAGGTGGAGGAGGAGGAGGAGAAGGAGGAGGAGAGTTAATGAGGCAGAGTGAGTGTAGTGGTGCTGAGTCTCTGAGGAGATGTAGTACAGTAGAGAGGTTTTACTACGGCAGCTCAGAGCTCACATTCAGATGAAGAGTCGTAGCAGGAAGAAGCCACAGAAACCAGCGAGGGCCTGAACTAGTCTCACAACGTGATGCTGTTCACATGTTTAAGATAAAATGATAAAATCATGTGAGTTCCATGTTCCATGTGGCCCCGGTGCTCAGAGTGAGCCGCTACTTCTTCATTTTACTCCTTGGCGTGCTGGTAGAACTTTTTTCTGCCGTCTCCATATCAAGTTCTGTGGGAGATTCATAATGGTGCAGCGCAGCGAGCGTCAGCGTCAGAGACAGCAACAGCAACAGCGTCTGTACAAATACAGTCACCTGAACCAGAACCTGAACCTGAACCTGAACCTGAACCTGAACCTGAACCAGAACAACATGTGGATAAGAGAGAGAACTTATTTATTTCTACTTCAAGCTCTGTGTGGCTGAATGTGCAGCCTTGCTCAGCATTAGTGGGAGTGTCTTGTTCTCTCTCCTCCTCTCTACCTGCCATCCTCTGAATGCAGCACCTGAGATCAGTTACTCATCAGGAGGAGGAGGAGGAGGAGTAGGAGGAGGAGGAGGATAAAGAGGACTGGAGGAGCAGAGTTTGGCAGAAACAATCAGACCATCCAGCCGGCAGCAGCAGCTTCCTCCCTGAACGTGTCCCCAGCGTGGGTCGGACTGTTGGGTTCTGGTTGGTTGAGTTTGGGCTGGAGATCTCCGGCATAGTTCTAGTTTTCTGTGTTTTCTTTGGTTCAGGTTTAGAAGGTCTTCAGGTAGTTTAGGGGGCTGATCTGGGTGCGACGGCCCGCTGCGTGGCTGGCTCAGTGAATCTCCTTCTTTTGTTCTTTTTGACCGAGATCTCCTCCGACCCTTCAGTCTGTTCTCTCCTTTAAACTTTGAGTTCCTCTACCTACAGGAAGAGACCCACTACAGGTGATGAACTAACAGACATCACCATGAAACCAGCTGGTTACTGACATTAACTGTCAACACTTCTGTAGTGATTTAATCCAAAATACCATCTTTACCTAACCAACCTAACCAAGTAGTTTCCTGTGAAGACGGAAGTTTATTTTGAAAAGACTTGTGTTGCTGGACATTTGCAGGAGAACTCACAAACACACGGGAACTGAGTCCGGTCTTACAGCCCTCCATTATGAAGTTAAATACACCACCAAAGGTTCACAACCTCTGAAACAACCTCCTCTCTTGTTCTGTGGTTGCCGGTGACCTCGGCATGTGCTGGGAGGGGGAGATGTTTCAGATGAATCATCCAGAGAGAGAGATAACACCGTCCTTCTTTTGCATTTAGCTTTTCCCTGATCAGACCTGCAGACCTGCTGTTATTACCCAGAGAGGAATAAAGAGGAAGTCTTTCTGCTTCAAAGGAGACAAATTCATGCAAATGCTGAGCGGCGCTCTCGTTGATACGACTAACCTCGTTATAAAGATAAAGAGCTCCGGAGCTCTGAAGGGACATAAAGAGACTGTGATGCTCCTCTGACTAACATCAGCCTCTTATTCTAAATAGACTGATTCATTTCTCTACATGTCCTGTTGGCTGTTTGATCCACGACTCCTCTTTCTAACAGACGGGGTGTGACTGTAATTGAGAATGTCCTTTTACTCCAACCGGTCTTACTGACGGACGAATTTAGAAGATTATGGATGTAGTAAAACACATTAAATGAATAAAACACAGGAAACAGCAGGATGTCCTCTTTATGACACACCAGGGGTTAATAGAGGAGGTCTAAAGAGTAAAGGGAGATGCATGTGGACAAAATATCCACGACAGAGGACACACGTCAATGGGCTAAAGAGATCAATATTAAATCTCAACACTTTTAGCAACTTGTTTATTTCTTCTATTCAGAATACTTCTTGATTTTCTTACAGTGTTTTATTCAGGCAACATTCTTGTGAAGTTATTTGTGTCACTGTGAGCAACGTTATCCTCCTACAACTGTTCCTATTGCTCTTACCAAGAGTGATTTAGTTCTTTTTTTGTTTGTTTTCCAACGAATGTCCAGCAACAGGAGCGATCGGTGCACCTGCTGTGTTTACGCTGTAAAAACTACGTGGTTAGGTTTAGGAAAAGATGCTGGTTCCATCGCAGTCAGTGCACGACACACATGATGCCCTAAATCTAACTAAATGGTTTTGTTGCCTAAATATAATAACGGACGCTTTCACAAGTCAACATTTAGTCTGTTTTAATAGAACTCTGGGGCGGTTCGTTTGGGTGGTTGTTAACGCAGTAACCGGACTCTGATGTGGACCAAAACAACCGGTCTGAGACCACTATGAGAGGAGGTCTGAGACCGCTATGAGACGAGGTCTGAGACCGCTATGAGACGAGGTGTGAGACCGCTTTGAGAGGAGGTCTGAGACCGCTATGAGACGAGGTCTGAGACCGCTATGAGAGAGGAGGTCTGAGACCGCTATGAGACGAGGTCTGAGACCGCTAAGAGAGGAGGTCTGAGACCGCTATGAGACGAGGTCTGAGACCGCTAAGAGACGAGGTC
>CAKAOH010042332.1:2669-49029 GCA_916701665.1 Sebastiscus tertius | reverse complement strand
AGACCCGGGACATTTATACGCTTAAAAAGTTACAAATAGTCCCTTTTAATATTTTCTGGTGTTGCTAATATTTAGCCGACCCTCGTGGATATATATATGGGATGGATGCAATAATAGAAACGTCCATCAGTATAACACAATGCATTCCACGTGTTTCCACGCTGGGCTACCCAGTGAGTTAGAAAGTGACACCAAGAGGTCCTGACGAAGCGTCGCTATGTGACGAGTTGGGATGTGTTGGACTGATTGGACATTATCATTTTCTTTACAGACAAGTATCTCACCTGGTGGCTTATTATAAAAGACCGGCGCAGGCTTAGCCGAGGACTCATCTGATTGGCCGAATTCATCCTCCTGTGATTGGCTGAAATAGCCCTCACTGGCCTGTAGACAGACAGACAGACAGACAGACAGACAGACAGACAGACAGACAGACAGACAGACAGAAAGAGAAAGAAACCATTAACAAAGAAAGACATAGAACTTATTTTTGAATGCGCAGCAGGAGCATTCTGAGCGTGTCTGACCTGAGTCCCTTCTTTCAGCAGCGTCTCCCCGTTGGTCATCAGCCGCTGTCCGTCCTCGATCTCCTTCCCCTCCCCGGATGCATGCTGCAGTGCATGCTGGTAGCTGAGGGTCATCTGGTCGGAGCCCATCACATCCACGAGACTGGCGGGGTCGTCCTCGGCGCCGGCGGCCGTGCAGAAGGTGGCGTCCATCATCTCGTCAAAGCTGAGGAGGGGCTGAGGCTTGGCGGTGGGGGCGCCGGCAGCGGTGCTGGGCGGTACGCCGCCGTCGTCGTCCATCAGGTCCACCAGATTGGAGGTCGGGGAGGCGTTGGGGTTAGGGCCGGCGCTGCTGTCCCACAGGTTGACCAGGCTGTCTGTCCCGGACTCCCACGCGGAGAAGCCGGAGGAGTCGCGGGCCTGCGGGGCGACGCTCTGCACGGGCTTGGTGGGCGCCGACTCCTGGACCGGCGGGTTCTGCTCCTTCTTTGGCACCGAGTCTGGAGAAAACACCAACTTAATAATAACTCCTAATACTTTGTCTCAACACAGCCCCCCGTTGAACATCGACGTTAACTTGGACTAGATCCAACCTTATTATATATCTCACTCTCACCCCACTCGTCTCTGCAGTCCTCCTCGTCCTCCCTGCAGAAGTCCTCTTTGATGGGCGTGGTGACTATTTTAGGAATGGGCGACACGGAGGCCATGTTGCGCTCTGTGCTTCCTTCATCGTCCCCTACAGGCACAGAATGGCACAACAACAATCGAAAAGGTACAAAGCAAAAAGTCTTGGCAACAGAATTACACTCATACAGCGGACGTGTTGATCGACTGTAACACAGAACGCTAAACTGAAACTCACACCTGATGTTTGTTTTGGCAAAATATGCCAGACTTTTTGAGAATAATGAATGTTTTAAAGAAGTCTACTTAAAGGCAGAATGAGTAGTATTTTCCTAAAAAAAACAATGTATAGACTCAAACAAAGATAATAACCGATACCACTTCTTTCAGACCGAGTACAAGTACTTACATTTGGGTACTTGTCGATACCGAGTACCGATACGAGTACTTCTCTGTGCCTAAAGAGCCTCGTTAACAGCCAGCTGGAGGGTGTGAGCGACACACGGCAGGCTGGGGAGTCCAGCATACGAGGCGGTGCACCGCGACCGGCTCTAGGTCGGCTTGGAAAGGCTCGGGGCGAAGGTGCTTCCCAGGGCTGTAGCTAAAGTGCTCACTGCGTCCTCTCTCCCCGCCAGGGAGGGACGGGGCCCCCTGCTCCCGGTGCGACTGTCGACCGGGGTGGACTGTCCTCAGTGTGCCCAAACCGCGTCGTGCCCCCAGT
Organism: Sebastiscus tertius; assembly: GCA_916701665.1. NCBI lineage: Eukaryota > Metazoa > Chordata > Actinopteri > Perciformes > Sebastidae > Sebastiscus > Sebastiscus tertius. The sequence continues at coordinate 47,175 of CAKAOH010042332.1, read as the reverse complement.
GCGCAGCTCGGTCCATGTAAAAGGCGCTATGGGTCTGTGGCGATGTCTGCAACCCACCTGACCCGTCTTGAAACACGGACCAAGGAGTCTAACGCACGCGCGAGTCAGAGGGTGCAAGCAAAACTCTGTGGCGCAATGAAAGTGAGGGCCAGCGCGCTCTGGCTGAGGTGTGGATCCCGGCCCCGCGGGGTCGGGCGCACCACCAGCCAGTCTTGCCCGCACTGTCCGGGAGGCGGAGCGTGAGCGCGTGCGATACAACCCAAAAGATGGTTCACGCACTACTCAAGTAAGTACAGAGTGCACAGTAGGGGTGGAACGATACGTGTATTTGACAAGAACTGTTCGGTAGTACAGGACGTTTGGTTCGGTCCGAGACATCCTTTCGGTTCGCTGTTATCCAAACAGCTGTTTACTACTCGCATGCACGGAACAGAAACTCTGGAGTTTTACCCGGAACGTTTTGGCAGCACACCAGGAATGGTAGCGACGCAGTAGCTCACGATAGTCAAGCTAAACTGCAGATCGGAAGCACACATCCAAGAGTAGCCAAGGGGACAAAGCTCTTTCTAAAACGAGAGTAAATCAGGGGTTTACACGTCCTAACCACGGCCAGGGGGGCGTGTGCTTCTGGTGTCATTGAGCCGGGGAGGACGGCTCAACTTCTAAATCCTACTCATTCTGCTTTTAAGATCTTTGAAAGCATTGTGAATCAAATGATGCTGACAGGAAGCTGATATTCTGATTTCCTCACCTCCAGTAGTCGCATCCTGTGTTACTTCAACACAAACAACGGTGCACAGAAATCACAGCAATCACGTCACTTTTTGCCGTCACATGACCAGCAACACAGACACCGAGCCGATCAAGACTCTTTGTGGACAGGACTCGAGTTGGTGACATTACCAAGCTGTCGGACGGATTTCCTTTATCACATTCAAAATTTTATTTTGATGGACGGAGCAAAGGGAAAGAGGCAAAACTCCCCAAACTGCTCCCCAAAGTTTGATGTCCAGATGTGTGCAGAGGTGGTCGGCAGTCGGCTGGTTCGCCACTTTGGTCCGGACTGAAATATCTCAACAACCATCAAATGGATTGCCATGAAATTTGGTTCAGACATTCACAGTGCCCAGAGGATGAACCCCAATGACTTTGGCGATCCTGACATTTTATCTAGTGCCACCTGTAGGTCGTTCTTTTTTTACATATCCAGTTAAATATTTCATAATCTACAAGATGGATTGGCACATATTTCGGTAAAGACACTCGTGTTCCCCAGAGGATGAATCCTAAAGACTTTGGTGATCCTCTGACTTGTCTTCTAGCTCCACCATGAGGGGCACATTAAGTGGTCTTGACTGAAATGTCTCAAGAACTATCGGATAGATTGCCATGAAATTTGGTAGAGCCATTCACGTTCCCCTCAGGATGTATCCTAAAGACTTTGGTGATCCTCTGACTTTTCATCTAGCGCCACCATCAGGTCAACATTTCAATTTGATTTATGACTGAATACCTGCAAAACTAATGACATTCCCGTCAGCCTCAGCTGTGTTTATAGTGCTAATTTAAGGCCCTGTTCAGACCTGGTATTATTAACATGCGTCCTCAGTGATCGGATCACAAGTGGACAGCTTTAAGTTCAGGTGTGAACGCACTCAGGACGCATTGAGGACGCATAGAGATCGGATCTTTCAGACCACATTCAGAGGTGGTCTGGGCCACATATGACCACATCCTTTTAGCAGTGTGTAGTGAATGTGTCCTGGGCCACATTAAGGACCTCCTACTCATCTGATGTCCAGCTGATCCGCGGGATCACGGCGCCCCTCAGGTGAATAAACAGGTAGACACGGGCGCTTGTCAGCATGGAAACAGCCTCTGTGCTCTACCGTGTCCTGTTGGTACGACTGTATTTTATTAAAATCTATCTTGTTTATAGGCTACATATCTACAGATTATCAGACTAGGAACGCAAAGTGCATTATTATCATACTGTCGGAGGTGTGTCTGTGTTTTTGTTCCGTTGCTTTGCGCGGAGCTGACACCCGACCGCCCGCCTGTTCTCTGTCCTCCCCGGCTCTCTGGAGCGCTGTACCCCGTCGTTGTCTGGCAAAAAGCAGCGGTGCCGGCGGGGCGCGGAGGTCACCTTATATTTTGATGTCGATTCAAGATATTACTTCGGACATTCATGTAATATTACGCCACAACGGCTGCTGTATTAGCCGTGTGTTAACTACGTGTTTATTTGCATACAGAGCGGGGAAGTGAGATCGGATCACAAGTGGCCACTGAAGACGCATGTGGAGACGCTTTCTAATGCCCGGTGTGAACAGACGTACTTAAAGCTGTCCGCTTGTGATCCGATCCCTGAGGACGCATGTTAATACCAGGTCTGAACAGGGCCTACAAAAGCTGACATTATACTTGCTAAACATCAGCAAGTTAGCATTTAGCAAGAAGTACCACTGTGCCTAATTACTGTAATCTCTTGGTCTTTGTTGCTTCGTCTTATGTGAGTGGTATTTGTGCCTGAAAGCGAACGTCTCATGCCAAACGTTTGAGACTTGACAGCCTCGTATTGAGCAGAATAAGTGCAACAAGCACTGTGTGCATTGCCCTGTGACACTTGCAGCACAAATTGGACATTTCAGAAGACTGACAGAAGGAGTTCTGCAAATCGATACCGGGAAATAGGACAGACGGAGAGGCATATAACTGTCACCAAAACCCGAGACACAATCACTACGATCCAGCAAGTCATTAAACAGCCATCAGATATCCTCTGAACATTCATTATTATTATTATTATCATCGATGCATACGGACACATTGTGGGTGAGTCACAGTCACAATGCCGGAGCCACATCCAGAAATACACAACGAACATCAACACAGCATCGGTTACAGTCAAGGGAATCACTTTCCACGATGAAAAACGTCACTTTGTCTCAGATGTTTTTCGATGATTTCATGCTTGTTTGGGAGTCAGACGTCCTGTTCAAGTCACCAGAACAAGATTCCCCCGGAAGGACATGAACACAATAAACCACAGATGAACAACAACAACAACAGCAGCAGCGTCACTTGACTGGAAACAAGCAGCTGACTTGAGATGTGTGACCCTGAAAGAATGACTGAAAACATCCAGCTCAGCGGCGTCTCCAATTCACCTCATGGTCAAAAGCCTCTGAGGGAAAATGGATCTTATATACTGAATAGAAACCAGTTTAAAAGATTGTCAATACCATTTCATATTAAAAGAAGTGTTGACTTTACAGAGAACTTTCTAAGTTGTGAGCTGTGAACGAGGGATGAAGCAGGTCTTTGCCCACCCAGCGTCTTATCTGCCATCACAGACATGCAACGACACACAGAGCAGATCATATAAAGGTGATCTGCATGATTTAACCCAGTAGCTACATTACTGCTGTTCATTTTCCAAAGCATTTCATATGTTTTTAAAGTGTTTATTCACCCTAAAACAACCGCTTTCCCACATTAAGTTTAGTAAGTTAAAAGGTAAGGTTGTCCAGATGTTTTGTTTATATTTGTTTGGTAATGCATGTTGCGACAAACAGTTTGGAAAATCTTCACTGTTGATTCTAGGGGTGGAACGGTTCGGTTCATATCACAGTTTTGGGGTCACGGTTTTCGGTTCGGTTAAGGAGTCGGAGAAGGAGTTGCTCTTTCCTAGCCGGAGTGTTTCCGCTATCATAAACCACGTGTGTTGCACGGTGCTCACACAGTCGCCGTTTTATCCACCACTTAATTTCCGTCATCTTCATGGTAACACTAAATCTGTAATGCTCCCATACAGCGGAGCCAAACGATGCTGGTTGATCCTCTAACTGGACTTTATCGTTTACCTGACTGACAGCCGCACTTCATCCGTGAAGGAGGCTGGGTCACGCTTCATCAACACACGCACAGCAAAATCTGGTTTGCACTCGCCGAAATTGAGCCAATAGCAACGCACGACCGCAGCTTCAGTTACACTGCGCGTGTGTTAAACCCTGTACCTGTCCGCCCGCGTCTCAGCCTCCTTCCATAGACCTTGATTTCTAGTGTGACAATAAGCAGGAGCCTTACTCTACATAAATGAACCGAACAATTTATACACACCCCGAACCGGGACTAGCGAACCGAATGGTTTGTCTTTTTTACCTGAACCGTTCCGTCCCTTCTGTCAATGCATTTAGAGAATTTAAAATATTTATTGCAGACACTTTAATGCAAGAAAAAAGTCAAATAACCATTTTTACAACTTGTCTTTTGATTGTTTGTTTGTACTTTGTAGTTAATGGGCTAAAAGCATGCAGAATCACCGTTATCATCTTTAAACAGAATGACGACTAGATCAACTCCAGAGGGCAAAGAGCAAAGATCCATATTCAGTCAAAGGCCAACAAACAGCGGTGGCGACCGACGGACGGCTCGACGGCGTCACACACACACACACACATTCATACTCAAACACTCACAGTTTGGTCAGTCGGTCAGGATTTAAAGCAGCAGAAGGTTATTTGAGTGAGTGTGTGTGTGTGTGTGTGTGTGTGAGATGAAGGTCCAGGATCAGAAGAAGCATGAGATCAGAAGAGGAAGGAGGGAGATGATAGAAGATACAGTGAGATTCGGTAGTTAAAGTTCAGTAGCTCTTTCTCCCTGTGAGAAAGTTAAATGACCTGGTTGCTAATTTAAAAATCATAAAACATCAGAAACAGAAACATTTACAGAGATAATTGAACATCAGCAGCTGACTGGACGACATCTGAAGGATGAAGACTGAAGGGGGACGACAGACTCGACATCTAAAACACAAACCGACAAACAGCTTTATGGTTTACAGCCATAAAGGAGGTCTTATTATCTAATAGCAGTTAGTGAGATGCTTATGTGTGAGTTATCCTATTAGCTTAGCAACATCCACGCTAAAAATACAAGTAAAACACACAAAACAGCTTCAGTTGCCTTTTCTGACCTGATGTTTAAGGATGATTCTTGCTGTATTTGGTTTTAAGTGTTTGATAAGCTTCTAATGCTACAACTGTTAGTGTTCCTACAAAAGTGAAACTGAAATATCTGCACTTAAAGGATAACGCTGGTCATATTATTTTATATTATTCTTATTGTCAACAATGTGTTAGTCCGTCTCTCAGTACTTTCTGACTTCCTGTCTGTGGCTCTCGGCTCCAAACGCCGATACAGAGCACCGATACGAGTACTTCTCTGTGCCAAAAGAGCCTCGTTAACAGCCAGCTGGAGGGTGTGAGCGACACACGGCAGGCTGGGGAGTCCCGTATACGAGGCGGTGCGCCACGACTGGCTCTAGGTCGGCTTGGAAAGACTTGGGGCGAAGATGCTTCCCGGGGCCGCGGACAAAGTGTCACCGGGGTGAACTGTCCTTAGTGCCACGTTGTGTCACCAGGGCGGGGCTCGGCCCACGTAAAAGGCGCCAGGGGTCTGCGGCGATGTCTGCAACCCACCCGACCCGTCTTGAAACACGGACCAAGGAGTCTAACGCACGAGTGAGAAGGTGCAATGAAAGTGAGGGGCCGGCACGCAGCCGGCTGAGGTGGGATACCGGCCCCGCGGGGTCGGGTGCACCACCGGCCCGTCTGGCCCGCACCGTCAGGGAGGTGGAGTGTGAGCGCGTGCGATAGGACCCGAAAGATGGTGACGAGAGGTTAACGTCACGCTGCCGTAAAGTGGTATCGGTGCCGTTGTATCGGAGCCGTTTTGCGAGTACGAGAACATGAGCACAGTATCGGACCCTGCAACTGGGTTGCCAGAAAAAGAAATAGCTAGATGAGGTTAATTGAAACATTCAGTGTTGGCTTTGGGTCTTTTTATGGGATTTGTTGACAAGAAGAAAAATCTAAAATACCACCAGACTTATCCTTCAACACAGATCATCTCAGATGTGACAGAAAGCCATCTACTTTAAACTGTAACGTAAGGAGGAAGTCAGGGGGAGATGAAGGTTGTCGTTCGGTGTGTTGGAGGATCGGAGGGTTTTGGGGGGTTAAATTCAGCGGGAGGTGGTGAGGTGATATTTAAGGGGTTTGTGTGCAGATGTGTGGGGGGGAGAGGTGAAGTACGAAAATGAAGTGCTAACTGAGATGATGAAAATGCATGTGGACTTAAAAATGTGATAAGAGAAGCGTCATCTAATCACTTTATCATTACTGAGTCAACCAAATCTGTTGAATAATCTAAATAAATCTCAGCTAACCTCTTTTAACACTGTCACACTTCATGATTCATACAAACACTTCAATTTAAAAGGACTTCTCCAGAAGTCTTTCTTGTCCGAGATTGGAAATGTTCCAGACTCTCTGCGGAGTATTTGGAGGTTTACCTGCACACTAGTATCCCAATGTGAGTGGACTTTTCTGATCACGTTTTTGCATGTAAACATCACATCCTGGCTTTGTAAACCTGGATAAGACTTTATTCTGGTTCAACACCGGGATATTAGCGTCACATTTTTAACTCACATGCAGTTTCATCCTCTGTTATTGTCATTTCTATATGTGTGTGGGGGGGATTTGTGTGTCTGGGGAGAGATATCGGACCAAGCTGCTGGTGTCCATCTGTCTTCTTCTTCTTCTGCTGTTTATCGGTTATGTGCTGTACCTACCGGCTGCAGCGGCGGGCTGCGTCCGTGCGTGTGGCGGGGTGCGGAGGGGCGACGCGCCCCGGGGCGGGGGGGTCGGACTGGGGCTGCTGGGACTGTGCTGCTGCCTCAAGAACGGGCTGTCCAAACGGCCTGGCAGGTCGGGACGACACAAAGCCACACACACACACGAAGATCCAAACACACACACACACACACATATAACAAGGACACGAAGCGACGCACCAGGACAGAGAGGTGAGGGGGGAAAAGATGGACGAGACAGGAAGACAAGACGAGACAAAAACCAAGAGAGGGAGGAGGAGGAAGACAGGAAGAAGTCAGAGTCAAGACACAAGACGTTCACCCCCAGAGGGACAAAAGTAAGAAGCAGAGAGGATTGTGGGAAAGTCCCGTGGAAACCCATGAAGAAGAGAGAGACACGTGGAGAGGTGTCGGAGGAGGAGGAGTGGATGAATGAAGAAGTGAGTGAGGTAAGAAAGAAGGAATGAGGAGGGTGGACAATAATGTGGGGTCAAATGAGTGAAGAAGAAATACCCAGAGAGAGAGAGAGAGAAAAGAAGGAAAGAGAGAAAAAAGAAAGGAAGTTAGTGGCGGCTTTAAACAAGCGGACTGTAGACAGCATGCAGTTAAAGCAGAGATGAGATGCTGACGGACTTTGTGTTGTAGTTTAACTTCCATCTCCCACAATCCCAGAAAACAACAACGTCATTCTGAGTAACTGAAACCGGAGTAAACGTTGGTGCTGCTTGTTTAAAATATCTAATTATGATGATCTTGGTATTCATGTTTTTACAAAATAATGGCCCTACTCAAAAATCAAATTGAGTTTCACTGCCGGAGACTTGATAATGATAAAAGTGTATTTGGGCTTTTACTCTCTTTGTCACTCTCTCTCTTTAATATTAACTATAAATCAAAATACAAATCTGTTGCTGTTGTTTTTTACCCCAAAAATACGCAAGTAAAACATGTTTATTACACGGCGTTCTACAGTCTGTTATTTCTTTATAGCGACCGTTGCTATGTATAACAAACCGTTGCTATGTGTAACGGACCGTTGCTATGTATAACAGACCGTTGCTATGTATAACAGACCGTTGCTATGTATAACAAATCGTTGCTAAGTTGCTACGTATAACAGACCGTTGCTATGTATAACAGACCGTTGCTACATATAACAGACCGTTGCTATGTATAACAGATCGTTGCTAAGTTGCTACGTATAACAGACTGTTGCTATGTATAACAGACCGTTGCTATGTATAACAGATCGTTGCTAAGTTGCTGTGTATAACAGACCGTTGCTATGGCTGGAGTCCTGATGTCGGACTCTGGAGGACAATTTTTGTGTCAAATTATGGATTTCTTCAGTAAGTAGCCGTGTAATAAGCGGGATAACGTACAGCTAGCGGGTCGTTATTGTGAAATAAACCCCTCCGCCTCTCATCGACTGCATCAGCCTGTCTGGGTTTATTTTGCAAAACAACGACCGGCTAACTGTACGTTATTTACTCATTACGATGACAGTTACTATGTGTATGTGTTCACACTGACTTGTCCATTAAAGCTGATTCTGCTGTAGCCTGAGGGGCGACCAACAGTCTGTCTAGGACTCATTACCGGCCGTAAAGCTTACCGAGTGCACGGTTAATTAAAGGAGACATAAATGAGTATCAGCAGTTTGAGCAACTCCTCTCTTCTCAGAGGACACACACCAAAGGGGTTCATGAATGCTGCACACAAACAACATACAAATTAAAATGAAAAAGCTTGTCACAAAGGCTCAACAGCAGCCGTCCAACAGAGAGAAGACAGATTGTCTGGTGGTTGATTCAAAACTTTCTCTTCTTCAAAACCCTTTTTGAGATAAATGAGCATCTCTGCAAACGACAGATTCTGAGGTTGGAAGGAAGCAGAAGCAGCAGCAGCTGAGGAGATGTTGAACGTGACAAATGACATGTTGAACTTGACACGTGATGATTCAGATGTCATGAACCCGCCCACTGTCTCCTTCCCTCCCTCCCTCCCTGGAGTCTCCTTCAGGAGTGTCATCTCTCCATCACAGACTTCTTCACACTGAACCAGGACAAATCGTGCTTTTCATGCCGGCATTCTGCAGCTTTGGTGGAGCTGAAGCAGTCTGTACTTTCAGCTACGTATCGGTGGCCAAGTGGTGGAAAAGAAGTAATTTTGAAGTACTTAAAGGTCCCATATTGTAAAAAGTGACATTTGTATTGCTTTTATATTATAAAGCAGGTTTAAGTTCTGTATAAATACTGTTAAACTATCAAAACGCTCAATATACGGAGAAACACACACAGCCCGTATTCAGAAACCGAGCTTTTGAAACAAGCCGTCAGGATTTCTGTCCATTTGTGATGTCACAAATATACAATATTTAGACACATTTCACAGTTTTAAACATACTAAATGGGTCCCAGTTTATTTCCTGTTGAAGTGTATGTGAACGACATCAGCTGACAGGAAGTAAACATGGACCCAAACTGTTGCCTAGCAACGCAATTCCAATTCTGATGTTTACATGCTTTAATGTTCAAACAACACATTATTCTCCTCATATACTGCCTACCTGAATATACCCGTATTCACCCTCTGTCAGAAACGCTCCGTTTTAGCGCATTGCAACGGAAATTGTGTTGCTAGGCAACAGCTTGGGTTCATGTTTACGTCCTGTTAGCTGATGTTATTTACATACACTGCAACAGGAAATTAACTACGACACATTTAGTATGTTTAAAACTGAAATGGTCTAAATATTGTATATTGGTGACATCATAAATGTACAGAAATCCTAACGGCTTGTTTCAAAAGCACAAATTCTGAATACGGGCTGCTGTGTGTATTTCTTTGTAGATTTGAGCGTTTTGATAGTTTAACAGTATTTATAAAGCACTTAAACCTGCTTTATAATATAAAAGAAAATCTCACTTTTTACAATATGGGGCCTTTAAGTAAAAGTCCTATGTACTATCAAAGTATTATCGGCAAAATGTACTTAAAGCATCAAAAGTAAAAGTACTCATTATGCAGAATGGCCTCATTTCACAGTGTTATATTATTATAGAATATTATATTATTCTGGTTTTATCACTAACAAAAACATTTAAGAGTATTTTAAAAGGTTGTACTTCGTCAACGTGGAGCCAATTAAACTTTGTATACTACTTAGCTGAGTACTATAGTACTGCATCATATCACATAAGCATTATATCATTTTTTTATGTAAAAAGTAACTATTAACTATAAAATAAAAATAATAATAAAAATAAAAAACTATAAATAAAATAAATAAGATAAATAAAATAAATAAAAATAAATAAAATAATAAATAAGATAAATAAATAAAATAAAATAAATAAATTAAAATAAAATAAATACATTTCTATCTGAAATATAGCGCAGTAGAATTATAAAGCAGCATAAAATGGAAATACTCAAGTACAACTTTAATTACTTTAATTAATTAAGTACTTGAGTAAATGTTACTTATTCCACCACTGTTGGAGGCAGATGTTTGCTGTTCAAAGACTTGCATGAGTCACAACTTCATCTGCTTGACTTTAAGAGTAGAAAAATAATAATCTTACCTTAAAAAACACCACAAAATTTTATTTTTTGAGTAGAATAAAGTGCAAAAGCTCATGTTTGTTAGCTGCCGAGGTGGCTGTGTCATAAAAACATTTCCTTTCCTGGTTTGAAACCTTTTTTTTAAGACTGTGGATGGAAAGATGAGCACAGTTTCTCTCTGTAGAGTTGTGTAGTCGAGCTTACTTAAGTACTCGCTACTCTTTCACCCCGGTTGTCTGGTCTTCAAAACACCCTGGTTGTTTTTTAAATAGAAGATAACTGCGAGGTGAGTGTTAAAGTGTTTACCGGGCCTGTGGATGGAGACGGGTGAGGTGTCGACACTGATGGTCATGGCTCTCTCCTTCAGCTTGAAAAACTCTCTGGGGTTTCCTGACCGCTGAGCGATGATGGCCTTCGCCTCCTGCAAACACACACAGATGAATATAGAAACATATAAACATGCACACAGCAGTCTGGATTATGTTGTTCAGAGGTCATTGATGTTGAGCAAAAGGAACAGCTAATAAACAAAGATTTGTAAATGATTTATGAAACTTAATCCTGCAGGAAAGTTCAGTATCTTCACTGAGGAATACATTCATCCTTCAGAGAGTTAAGTTACTCACCTCTACCTCAGTCTCCTTCTTGTCCAGGTTCAGGTCATCGAGGCTCGGCTCTGTCGCCTGCAGACAAGAAGAATGCAAATGAAGATGCATTTAATGCACAAAAATAGATATAAAACAGTAATTGGAGGATTCAAAACCTAAAGCAGGGAAAACTGCAGGTCGCCACACATGCGCGCTCGCATATGCACACTCGCTTGTGGCCAGAGCCTCTCCTCCTCCACTGCTCGCCTTCACTCAGACAGCGCGCGTTCTTGCGTACTCACTCCACCTCTAGACGTGAACGCGCGCTCACTCCACACTGCAGAAGAGTTAGTTTAGCTCTGAGAATATCTAGTGAATGTTCAGTGGACGTTTGGTCAGAAATAACTGCTGCAGCTCCTCCAGACCAACAGAGGTTTCCCGTGTCTTGTGAAGTGACGGGGCTCCGCAGAGAGAAACATTACTGTCTCGTTACCGACCGGGTGCCGGTGTCTCTCTGCTCACTCCGGCTGCGGGCGGAGGGAGACAAGTTTCTCACTGCGGAGCCCCGCGGAGAAGCAAACACAGTATCAGCATTGATTCATGGAGAGACCTTGGTCTGGTCAGCTAACATTACTGCCAAGCAGCTGAAATCTAGAGTGATGCTGTGCTTTTAGCTGACGTGTGTCTCTTCACTGTTTTGAGCGATGCTCGTTCATGTCTATGTAGAGCGAGCCAGCGCGAGCTCGACGCTGACTTTCGTTGACTTGACGACCACAGGTGTCGCTGTTAACAAGCAATTCTGAAAGTTACAAATAGTCCCTTTAATGCTTTTTAAGACTTTTAAAGACCTATAGATACCCTGTTAAGAGAAGCATCAAAACATGTCTTTAGTTAGTAGTTTTCTTTAACATTCTATTAACAGGACAGTTGTGAATGGGTCTTTTTTTTATATGAACTTTTGCCGATGTGATGATGAATCGTCATCCGAGCGGCACTACGTTTTCTCCAAAACATATTTAGCCTGATGCAAAATAGCTGCTAATGAATCTAATTCTTTGGGCAAACAGTTCGATGTGTCATCAAACAGAATATTATGATTTAGACTCTCTGCTCACTAGTAATGATGATTATGATTCCTCGGGGTGGTGATTATTTGGGGAAGCAGCTCAGTCGCTGACGACCTGCTGGTTTCTTCCTTCACTTCCATCAGTAACGAGCGACGCCTAAAGTTCCTTTGAGCGACGCAATCTAACTTCTGTGCTTGTATGAACTCGCCGCGAGGACAGAGATGTTCAGAAGATTAGCTGAAATATCACAGCTGTGCTATGACACAGCAGGCAGCTGATTGCAAGATGAGAGAAATAAACCACACACACATGCTGATGTTCTGAACACACTCTCACTGGCAGACTTTACGTTTTTGTAAAGCACACACGGCGTATAATCACTCCCTTCAAACACAAACCCCACTGTCAGACAAATTGATTTCCTTTTTGTGTCACAGCGTGACAAAAAATCAGAGGCGTGAAAAGCAACATCTTCACGGTGTTTTGGGAAGAGGAGTGATGCTTTGATGGGCGGAGGGGAGCAGAAACAGAAACAACTAAATCAGATGGAGAAAAAAAAACACACATTCTAACACGAAGAAGCGAGTCTCCAGGTGTTTCACTTCTTTTGCTATCGCACAAGTAGAAAGTGTAATGAAAAGTGCTTTAAATAAGCTGAGGCTGATATGTGGTAAAAGAGAAGTGTATATTTGTCCTGGTGAGGTGGATATGATATCGATATTATACTCTTTTGGACACTGCAATGAATGATTAATGACCAGCAGAGTCATAGTTAGAGATTCAGAAACAGAAACTTACTATGGTGGTCTGGTTCCGCAACCTCTCTTTGGCCTCTTCCTCCTCCAGCATCTTCTTCCTGTTCTCACACACAGAAACACACAGATTAGATCAGAGTTTACACGCCTGGCACCTCAAAAAATACCTGATATTTCTTTTACAAATTTCCAATGACGACCGATCTTTAGAAGTTAAAGGCGTTTTTAACAAACGCTACGCCGTCAAGAGCTTCTAAGAACTGTCCATGGTGCTGAAGATGGTGTTGAATACAGTTTAAAGTAACTTTGCATATTTAATTGTCTGTCAGTGAGTTGTAAAAGTCAAAAACACAAAGAAATGTTTTACACTTGGAGTTCAGTATTAAAATGCGGCTTGACGTACAGTAAACGGTACTGAACTTTGATGTGGCTGCTGCTGGACGCAGACGTTACTCTTAAAATCGCATTAAACCCAAAGTGAAGCAGTGACTGTTCCTGTAAGTTTCAGAATATGCAGCTCATCTATAACTGTAGATATCATTTTGTCATCATTTCTCTATTAGACCTGCTGTATGTATATACATGTAAGCAAAACAACATACGCATCATAAATACAAAGAAAAGAGAAGATATCAGGAAAGTTTCACTTCCATCAGAGAAAGAAAAGGACAACTACGGACAACTATTTTCAGAATTTAAAATGTATGATTCATTTGTACATCACTGTTATCAAAGTCATAATTTAACGAGAAAAAAGTCATAATATTACGAGAATAAAGTCTAATTTAACAAGAAAAAAGTTGTAACTTTACGGAAATAATAACACATAAAATTACTACTTTATAATATTATGACTTTATTCTCATATTACTGTGACATTTTTCTCTTAAACTTATGACTTTATTCTCGAAATCTCAGATTTATTTTTTTTCCTCAATGTGGCCCTAATACTCCGTCGTACCATAGACCTACAACAATGATGAATAAAAATGAAAATGTAAACAAAAAGTTATTAATTTCCATTTTTAAAAATCCACAGGGAGCCACTGGAGAGGAGCTGAAGAGACGTATGTGGCTCCAGAGCCGCAGGTTGCTGACCCCTGCTTTAGTCTTTGTTAAACTAACCTGGGCCCTGTTTCTCTGTCAGGGTCCTGTGTTTTGCAACATGAGAACATTTACTCTTTTGCTAATCGGGACACGTTTCACTAATCAAAACAAAACATCGTACTGGAGACTCCTGTATCGTGAGCATGCAAGACTCCTGCAGGACTCAAACATTTATTCATTCGTATCATCGAGCCGTAGCTCTGCTTTTCTAGAAGACTCCTCTGCAGAAGTTCTTCCTGAGTGATGATGCCGAGCGCTGCTCACCTGTGCTCCTCGATCTGCCTCTCCCTCTCGCGGTACCGCTGCTCTCGGCTCTCCTGCTCTTTCCTCTCCAGCTCCATTCGCTCCTCCTCGAAGCGCTGCCGCTCCTCCGCCACCTTCTTCTTCTCCTCCTCCTTCCTCACCTCCTCCTCGCGCTGCAGAGCAAACACAGAAGAAGAAGAAGGAAGAAGAAGACATGAGCTGGAAATGTTCCAACTAATGACAGAAAATAGATATCAGAGTCCGAGGTGATGTCTTCAGACGTCTTGGTTTGTCCGACCAAAAGTCCAACACCAGAGATGAAGTGAACCCCGACAAAGTTTTCTTTACCAACATTTGGAGCGTGCTCACTTTCAGTTTGACCTCCAAATAAAGTGCATTGTTATCTCAGCTGTTGGGAACTATATGTAGATAAAAACAGGTGGTAATAAATCAGGATGATCCTTTAACTTTCCTTCCTTCATCCATCTTAACCCCCCTTCCTTCCTTCCTTCCTTCCTCTTCCCCTCCTACCTTGGCCTGCTCCCAAAACTCCTCTCTATTGATTTTCTTCATCTCCACCTCTGCGTTGGTCTTCTCGTACACTGTGCCCTGAGAGAGAGACAGAAAGAGAGAGAGAGAGAGTCAGGGTTACATTTATCCTTATGAATAAAACATCCTTATCATATTTCTCAATGTAAAGTCTATAAAAGATATGATCAATGACAAATCTGCAAAGGTCTCGCCGGAGTTTCAAAGTGTGAGAACAAAACTGTTTCTGAGTTTTCGTCACAGAGAGAGCAGTTTGTGTTTTTTGAATTTCTGCATTTACTGAATATATTAAGGCTCCGTGTTTCACAGCAGCACGACCTCTTCACTGTTACCTCTTTTTGAAAAGCATACAGTCCATTTACAGCAGGCCTATTTCTTTAAGCTACACACAGTAGCATATTAACCAGCTCTGTTAGTTCTTAATTACAACCGTAGTATATGATCAGACTTTTTACTCTGACTGATGAAGTAGAAATGAATATAAATGTGCTGCTGAGGGAGAAAAATAAGATTAAACTTAAAAGGCACTGGTCTAAAAACACAACTTATTTTCTCTGTGTGTGTGTGAGTCTACTCTCTCTCTCGTTATACCACGTCTCCGTGTTCCTCCTCTCTGGTTTTCAGGCGGCTCAGGACTGGGCTCGCCACCACCGCCGTCCCGTTGGTCAGCCGCTGCCCGATGGCTGACGGGTCGATGTCGTCCAGACTGCTGGCGTTGACGGTGACCTCCACTCCCTGGAGACAGACAGATGTTTATTACTTTCTTCTTATTAATATTGTTCATTGGTAAATCACACACGCACACAGTCAAATTCTGTTTAGTTATTCTTTCTAATTTAAGTTTTCCTTTTACATTTTCGCTTTTTTCCTTATTTCGATACATGTAAACTAACATCAGTATTCATACAGATAGCTTTAATATGATTGAATGTCTTGTTTTGTATATATTGTACTGTAATATACAGCAATATAGTAAATCCAATCCAAATTTATTTATAAAACACATTTAAAAACATCAAAAGTTGACCAAAATACTGCACAGTTAAACATAAAAACATAAAAACAACACAATAAAACCACTGAGACCACCTTAAAACCAACAGGACATTAAAATAATAAAAGCGTTAAGACCAATAATAAAGGAAAAACAGGATTAAAACAGTTAACTCTCATGCCGAGACAAAAGCCATCAAGGAATAAAAGTGCTTTTTGGAGCTTAATAATAATAATAAAATCTTAAAATCAATCCTAAAACGCACACCAGTGAAGAGAAGTCCAAATCGGGGAGATGTGCTCATGTTTACGTGTACCGGTTAAAAGACGAGCTGCCGCGTTCTGAACAAGCAAAAGAGGCTCGTCTAACACCAACGTAAAGTGCATTACAATAATCGAGACGTGTGACTGCAAAAAAGGATTTTTAAGAAAGTAAAAAAATTAAATAATCTTGACAAGCAAGTTTTGCATTAGAAAAGTAATCTCATTTTAAGAAAATATGTCTAACTTTTTCTTAATAAGATATTAAGATCTTAATTAAGGTGTAAATTCTTAAATTAAGTAAACAAAAATCTTAAAGTCAGCATAATCAAGAAAGCACAACACTCATTTTAAGTAAACATTTCTTACATTACAGTTTCTTTGCTTGTAATAAGCAAAATGTTGGCCTATTTTTCTAGTTTTCAGACACATTACAGTCTTAAAGTGTCTAGATTTATAGTCTAGTTTTAAGAATTCTAGCCAAGCAAAATTTGCTTTCCCCATTGGCAGATTTGTTTTGCTCAAAACAAGAAAATTTGTCGAAATTTAAGAATATTTGGCTTATTTCTAGTAGGACTGTTTTTGCAGTGCGTGCATTACCTTTTAAAAATCATTGAATCATTGAGTTTATTTGCGTGTCCATTTTAAAATCCTTGTCCATTACAACCCCTAGATTCTTTACAGAAGTAGGGACAAAAGGTACAAGAGAGGAAAGGTCCATGTTGGGATCGTTTCTGTCTCCATTGTGTCCAAAAATAATCACTTCAGTTTTGTTCTCTATGAGCTTGAGACAATTTAAAGACATCCAGTGTTTGATGTCTTTGAGACGGACTAGCAATGTGCCCAAAGAGTTTGAGTTATTATTTTTCAAGCGGCAGGTAAAGCGGTGAGTCGTCTGCATAGAGGTGGATATTCCATACTTTCTAATAATGGACGCAAGGGGAAGCATGTATAAGGAAAATAAAATCAGACCAAGTATAGAGCCTTGGGGGACTAAAATAGTAGCGTATAGTAGTTTAGTAGTTTCACTGTTTTTAGTGTGTGTGTGTGTGTGTGCGATCCCAAAAAGGGTCATTGAAAACCCCGTCGGTGTGATGAAGTCGATGCTGTGTGGGAGCGAAAACTGCCACTTAGAATAATGACACTTCAACACACACACACTTGACCAGATAAAGCAGCTCCATCCTAAATAGGTTTGTAACACTTGTGTCTGGTTACGACGACACTTCGGCTGTTATGAACACACACATATATATATACATATATAAACAAACACATATGTGTAAATAAAAACGTCACTTGTACTTTAATGAAGATCTTTTTGTAAACTCTTCAAATCCAGAAATACACACTCACTCAGCCAGGTGAAGAGTACAAGTGTGAATACACTGCTGTGTTTGACACACACACACACTCACACACACACACACACACACACACACACACACACACACACACACACACACACACACACTCATACTCGGTGGGTGAGAGAAGCTCAGAACTCTCAGCACAGAGAGATTAGTTTAGAAAGAGATGGTATTAGTCATGCACTGTAACACACACACACACTCGATCCTCCCACAGGTTTAATGTGCGGTAGCTTCTCCTTCCACAGAGAGTTGATTGAAAACAGACGAAGATTCAAACATTCTGCGTACGTGACACGAAACTAAAGCAGATTATGAAACAATCACTTCTGAGCTGCGTCAAACAGGTGAAGTGTGAGTTTGATACTTACGGCAACGTCGCCTTCATAACGCCACAGACGATGAGAGATTTAAACTACTGAACTCTATGACCTTAAAACTCCAGGTTACACCAGGTGTTCTGCAGGTCTAAGCCGCTAAACGCATAAACTGTATGTAAGAAGTGGACGTAGTCACCGTGACGTCACTCATTGCTTTGTGGACTACGGTTTTGAAGCCTCGAATTTGGCATTTTGGCCGTCGCTATCTTGTTTTTTTGCAACCAGAACTGACCCGAGAGGGTGGAGCTAAGCGACCCGTCAATCACAAGGTAGCCCCGCCCTTAAAGCATCACCTGCTTTATGGTCTATGTGACTCTAAATGGGACCATAATTTACGAAATGAACATCAGGCTGTATTGAAGAAGACTTGAAACTAGCGATTGAGACCATAAACTCATGTTTACAATGTTTACTGAGGTAATAAATCAAGAGTGAAGTAGGCTCATTTTCTCATAGACTTCTATACAATCAGACTTCTTTTTTTGCAACCAGAGGAGTCGCCCCCTGCTGGCTGTTAGGAAGAATGCAAGTTTAAGGCACTTCAGCATTGGCTTCACTTCTCAGTTTCACTTTAAACCTCGGCTTCTGAGGACAAACCAACTGCAGCTGAGCTAACGGCCAGTTCTTACTGAACTACTAACGTTGTTACCGAGAGTCAATGAGGTCCTCCGAAGCTAATAAGGATCCAAATAAATAAACAAGAAAATAAAAACAAATGTTTAAACACATAATAAGATCACTGTTACAGAATAAATTAGGAATATGTTCAAGTACCATGGTGGGTCTGACCTGTAAGAAGTCTGCGATGGTGGCGACGTGGCTGGCACAGGCACACTTCCTGGCATCCGGCACGTCTTCCCCGACCTGAGAGAGAGAGAGGGAGAGAAGGAGGGAGGAGAAGAAAGATGATGACGTTAAAACAACATGCAAAAGCAGTTCAACAGCACCGGTAACATCATGTGTTTCTTTGCTGCGATCGGAGCGTTTTCCTCTCGTTCTGCTCTCATCAGGGCCTTTTGTTCCTCCGTGGTCACGTTCACTTATTGAAGCAGTTCATCTTCTAACAGGACGGATGTCATTCAGTAATCACGGCTCATTCAAACCAACACAATACAAACGCAGTCGGCAGCAATTACACAGAGAAAGAAGAAACTCACGGCGCTTCATCTCTCAATAAGAACATTTATCTATCTGTGTGTCCATCTGTCTGAGCGAGAGAGAGATGAATGTTTTGGCAGTATGTTTAAGACTTCGTGGTACATGTTGGTGTATTTCAGCCTGGTTTGGCTCTCTGTTGGCTGGTAGTGTTGCTGTGTCTCTTTCTTTCTCTCTCAGCCTCCATTAACTGAAATTACAGGATGTCTCCACCACTTTACGTCCTTTTTTTCATTCTACCCTCCCAGCTCATCTATATTCTACTAATCTGCAACCGCAAATATGTTTTAAAGGGACTGTTTGTAACTTCTTACATGTATAAATCATTGCGGGTCGGTGTCTCATGCGCGCTCGCGTGTGGCTGCACTGTTCAGACTCAGATTCCAACACAAACTCCAGTGCTTCACCAAAACCTCTTGGTTGTATCTAGTGAAGCCCGTCTGGTAAACAGTGTTGGCTGCGGTCAGAGGATGCGGGGCAGAAGGTAGCTTTGGTCTCCAGGACCGGAGTCTCTGCTGTACTCTGCTCCTCTACTCCTCTGCTGCCTTCACTCACACACCGTGTTCGTTCTCGCTCTTTCGCTCCACCTCTCACGTGCATGCTGCTCACTCCACACTGCAGAAGAGTTAGTTTAGCTCTGAGAATATCTAGTGAATGTTCAGTGGACGTTTGGTCAGAAATAACTGCTGCAGCTCCTCCAGACCAACAGAGGTTTCCCGTGTCTTGTGAAGTGACGGGGCTCCGCAGAGAGAAACGTTATCGTCTCCGACCAAAACTCCGGCGTCTCCCCTGTTCCCTCCGGCCGCGGTCGGGAGGCTGAGGCAGGAAAAGCCAACACTAGGATCAGCATTGATTCATGGAGAGACCTTGGTCTGGTCAGCTAACATTACTGCAAAGCAGCTGAAATCTAGAGTGATATTGTGCTTTTAGCTGACGTGTGTCTCCTCACTGTGTTGAGCGATGCTCGTTCATGTCTATGTAGAGCGAGCACAAGCGCCAGCAACAGGACGCTGACTTTAGTTGACTTAACGGACACAGGTGAAGCTGTTAACAAGCATTTCTGATTCTTACAAAGAGTCCCTTTAAAGGAAACAAAATGCCACCCCGACGTTCTTTATCAACATACTGATGAAACGTTTTAACGTATCTGACACTAAATCTTTAGCGACAACACATTTCATTAGTTTCTCTTACTGTTTCCGCTCATAGCAACAGACGCATGACTACACATTTTATCAGCAAATTATGTTTTGAGACTTGCCAGATATGTTAATAACAACATTTGCATTACTATATTTGCAAATTTGCAGAATACAAACATGATGTAGAGGATCCAGAGCCGGCATGTGGTACAAAAGTTACCGTTACTTAAAAAATGATTGCTAGTGAACATAATCCAGACAGTAATTACGTTTCCCTCCAAACGTAATTGCCAAAACAAATTAGTAAATAAACTTAATTTCTAGGAGAGCAGGTTGTTTAATTCCACCTCTCTGCTTCTCTTTTCACTCCTCTCTCTCTCTCTACATCTCTCTCTACCTCCTCTCTGCACTCTGTCATTATGTAGATGCACTCGCTCCGGGCGCTGCTGCTGTTGTCAGGTTCAGAAAGTAAAACATTCATCTTCAGGCTCTCAGATGAACTCAGACTGTGTTTAAATGGTATTAACACACTCTGTTGGAGACTCTCGCAGCGATAAAAATGAGCTCCAATATCACAAATTATTAATATCTTCCTGTTACATTTTCCTTTTCATCATGAATTAATTGGTGGACACGTTTTTTTTTTCTGGCTCTGTTACATGTGTGGTGACTCAGCTCTACTGTTTCCTTCTCTGTTAAACTGGAAGTTCAACCTCACAGCCACATCTGTTCTCTCATGAAAACCAACACAGGATACACTGTGAAGACGCCGTCTGTGCTCAAACACTAATCCATGAAACTGTCAGGAACACGGAGCCAAATCTGTCTGGAGCCGCAAAACATGTGATCATTGTGATGAAGGTAACTCAGTTTATAGTCTGAGTATATAGTATATCAGTCTAATGCAGTGAGGGCCAAAGAGACGATGTACTACGGAGTATTAGGGCCACATTGAGGGAAAACACATCTGAGATTTACAGAATAAAGTCAGAATACCACAAGAAAAAAAGAAAATAACACGTATAATTACTACTTTATAATACTACGACTTTTTTCTTTTAAACTTCTGACTTTATTATTGTAATATTACGACTTTTTTTTCTCGTAAACCTTTGACTTTATTCTCATGATATTGAGGGAAAAAACATCTGAGATTTACAGAATAAAGTCATAACTTTACGAGAAACAAAGTCGTAATATTACGAAAATAAAGTCATAACTTTACGAGAAACAAAGTCGTAATATGAGAATAAAGTCATAATATTATACAGTAATAATTTTATGTTATTTTCTTTTCTTTCCCGTAAAGTTATGACTTTGTTCTCGTTAAATTACGACTATTTTTCTTGGAATATTCTGACTTTATTCTGTAAATCTCAGATGTTTTTTTCCTCAATGTGGCCCTAATACTCCGTAGTACATTGTCTCTTTGGCCCTCACTGCATTAGACTTATATACTATATACTTAGACTATAAACTGAGTTACCTTCATCACAATGATCACATGTTTTCACTCCTTTTGCCTAAAATGTCTCTTTTGATAGTAAAGGTTGCTGACCCTGCGTTAGACTGTACAGGTGTACCTAATAAAGTGGACACTGAGTACTGCACATCTGCAGCTCTGAACTGCAGGTAAGAAAAGTGACATCATCCAATCACAGAGCTGCTGATGTGGCAGAACCTGGATTCAGGTCGGTTAAATTAAAAATGTGCTGCGACCCTTAATGACTCTGATCTTCTCTTCAGTGCGTGCGTGCGTGCGTGCGTGCGTGCGTGCGTGCGTGCGTGCGTGCGTGCGTGTGTGCGTGCGTGCGTGCGTTGCCTGGGGTGTTTGACCCGGCGACTCACCCAGTTGATGAGGATGTATCGTGGCAGAGCGGCGGTGGGCTCCTTCAGGCTGCAGAAGCCGTACATCACCCTGGCGCTGTCAAAGGTCAGCGTGATCTCTGCCAGGCCGCCGCCTGCACCGCAGAAACAAAGAACAAGAACAAGAGGCCGCATTAATGCTTCTGTTACACCGTCCTCCACATCAGGGAGGAAATACACAAACTGGTAAAAAGATTAACAAATTAATCAACTTATGAAATAAAGCCAAAAAAACACACAATCCTCTAAATGCATTATTGTTTTGAACCTGTAACCTTTGAATCTGAACACGTAGATCATCAGAAACACCCAAATCCGCTCCGGGAACATTAAAGCTTTGTACAGGGGGGAATTGCAAAAAACATTTAAAGTGGATCAGACTCAGAGTTATCGCCTTTTAAATTAGTTAGGTTACTGTAACACCACTTATTTGTGAAAAACCAATCAGAGGTCTTTGTAAAGAAACTAAAACTATTATTATTTGTACAATTTATAGGTACCTGAAATCTACTTGATTATATTTCCACGTTATGCTATTTTTATACTCCACTATATTTATTTGACAGCCATAGTTATTTTGCAGATAGACGGATTACAATGCCTCAGAGTTAGAGCTATATAAAGCTCTCTAAACCAGGTATATAACATTAAAATGCTTCTTTCATATTTATGATAATATGATAATATTATCCTATAATACCATATATAAAATAATAAAAACTCACTTTTACTTATATTTTAAGTAGGCCTAGATTTTTTTTTTTCTGAACTTTCACTTTTTTTTTTAATGCATTACCTTTACATATAATAGAGTGTTTTTACATATTTGTATTGCTACTTTTACTTATTCTACTATCAAACTTTATGACATTAAAGGTCCCATATTGTAAAAAAGTGAGATTTTCATGTTTCTTTTATATTATAAAGCAGGTTTAAGTGCTTTATAAATACTGTTAAACTATCAAAACACTCAAAATACTGAGAAATACACACAGCCCGTATTCAGAAATTGTACGTTTGAAACAAGCCATTAGGATTTCTGACTGATTTGTGATGTCACAAATATAAAATATTTACATTACGAGAAAAAAAGTCGTAATATTACGAGAATAAAGTCAGAACTTTACGAGAAAAAATAAAATAACTCGTAAAATATTATATATTTTATTATAATATATATATAATAATATATTTATAATATTATGACTTTATTCTAAAAATCTCAGATTAATTATTTTTCCTGATAAACAATGATAAATAAAAATGAAAATGTAAACAAAAAACAGTTATTCATTTCCATGTTTATAAATCCACAGGGAGCCACTGGAGAGGAGCTGAAGAGACGCAGGTTGCAGACCCCTGGACTAAGCTAATGAAAACACAATGATTCCTATTTCCAGGTGATTGTACACGAAAGACAACATACTTATAAATATTATATTCCATTTCTACCAATAGATCCCCCTAAACGCTCCACTAAGGATGTGAATATGTCAGATCAGCAGCGATGTGCTCCAGGCTGCTCGTTTTTATGCCTCAGATTATGTTCTCTGTGTATCTCAGCGTATCTTCAGATGTCTGCGACGTCTACGCACACATTTGTAAACAGCACACACACACAAACACACCAACATGACTGTGTGCTCTGCTGGTTGTGAGACGTGAGGAGGATCCCTCTGAGGTTTACAGTGCACACGAGCAGGCTGCGTTTTCTTCTCCGTCGCTGCTGAAATATTCACGTCTCTCTCAGGAAAAGCCACCCGACATGAAGGAAACTAGAAGACCACTGCTGGCAGAAGTGGCTCTTCATCATGCAGCTCTCCAGCATTAGTGATGCAGCCGGCTCTTCACTGTAGTAGCTCCAGTTTATTCCTCTCATGTGATTTTTTTCATATTCAGGAATTCTGCGTTGATGATTACATTAGACTCACAGAATAAGCCGCGGTCCTCATCAAAATCACATCAAAGTAAAAACCACGAGACACATCCGGCTCTTGAACAACATCTAGGCTACCACGTTACTGAAGATGTGTGTCAGGCTGGCGTTACTATAGAGACCAAAACCAACAAGTTTGTCTCTCAGTAGGCGACTTTCTGACTGTGTGTGGCTCTCAGTATCTCAGTATCTCAGTATCAACATCTGCTTCAACCTGTAGGAGAGGAACGACTGAAGGAGAGACGTCAACTATGACTCCCAGAAAACATCCAATCACACACATATAATTTCACTTATCCATATTTAACTTACTGTAATATTGTTTGGGCAAGTACTTTTCCAACTTATCTGAACAAAATATTGCCATTACAGAAACAGTTTATTAGATTAGCAACTTTTTCAAATGCTGCTACAACAAAAACACCACTTTTTCTTTTTTTAATTTACAGTTATTTACAATATTTGACCTCTTCAAACCTGTACATTTGTCTTTAAGGTGAGTTATATGGATGCAGATTAACCTAATAGTTTTAGATATTATTTTCAACTCTCAATTCCATAAATAATATTAAATTTCACGTGTTATTTTCTTTTTTTTTATCGTAAAGTTATGACTTTATTCTCGTTATACTATGACTTTTTTATCGTAAAGTTTCGACTACATTCTCGTAATATGACTTTTTTTCTCGTAATATTACGACTTTATTCTCGTAATATTACGACTTTATTCTTGTAATATTACGACTTTTTTAACATAAAGTTACGACTATATTCTCGTAATATTGCGACTTTTTTTCTCGTAAAGTTATGACTTTATTCTCGTAATATTATGACATTTTTATCGTAAAGTTATGACTTTATTTTCGTAATATTACGACTTTATTTCTCGTAAAGTCACGACTTTATTCTCGTAATATTACGACTTTTTTTATTGTAAAATTATGACTTTATTCTCGTAATATTAAGTTGTTTTTCTCGTAAAGTTATGACTTTATTCCGGAAACCTCCAATTTTTTTCCCCTTAATGTGGCCCTAATACTCCGTACTACATTGTCTCTTTGTCCCTCACTGCATTAGACTTATATACTATATACTTAGACTATAAACTGAGTTACCTTCATCATAATGATCAAATGTTTTGCGGCTGCAGACAGATTTTTAAAGATTTGTTTTGCATAAAATGTCTCTTTTGATAGTAAAGGTTGCTGACCCCTGGTCTAACCGCTCAGACAAATATCTTTATTTGAGGTATTATCATCATGTGAGTTTCTATATTACGTTTATGAATTATGTGTTGCATTTGGCTGAATAGAAGGGTAGAAGGGTTATGTCCATATGTATACTTGCTAATTCCCAAACACCACGATGCAATGATATCATTAAAAGGGAAGAAGGACCCTTTTATACTCTGTGTGTCCGTGTGTGTGCATCACATACCGGAGGAGTCTCATTAAACTGCTAATGATCAAGCAGCGCGTCATTAACTGGTAATAATGAATCCAGCTCTCTGATGGCTCAGAAACAATCAGGAGACAAAAGAAAGAACATGATCATTTCACCCCCCAAAGCAACAGCAGAACCTGCAGAGCTCATCAAGAGCTACAGCCGCAGCAAATTACAACCACCACCTCCTCCACCTCCTCCTCCTCCTCACATGAAGCGAACATGCTTAAAGGCAGCCGTGTTCATCAGGACATAAAGAGAATGAGAACAGCAAGATGTCACATTTGGGAGAGATTAAATTGATGACAAAAAAAAGCATGAACGTACCTCCTGATGATGCCAGCGTCAAATCATTGCTGTCATCCTCATATGTGTACAAGGCCCTGTTAGAAAGAGAGAGAGAGCGAGAGAGAGAAAGTTCACCTTTATGAGTGTTACAGTATTTACATTTATTAAGGCAGTTGTTCAAGCAGAGATCTGGACTTGAGTCACAAATCGGATGACTTTACACTTAAATAACGCAAATATATTGTATTTTTTCTTACAAACTTTGAATAACAATTGGTCAAATAATTAATAATCTGAGTGATGTTTTTAAGGAACAAGACTTGGAGCAGCTCTGTGATGCTTTACAGCCCTACTTTGAGCTTGGAGTTATCAGAAACCTGCACCACCGAGCAGATAAACATACCAACAAGTACACAGGCTCAAGAAAAGGAGCGAAAACACCCTCAGACAGAAACTGGTCCACCCGAAGGACCACACACCCAAACACAAGCAAAGCAACTCGGTGTGTGCAGTCCAGTGCAGTGAGGCGTGCACGGATATGTACATCGGTGACAACCAAACAACCACTAAACAGACGGATGGCTCAACACAGACGGGCCGACTCCTCAGGTTTAGACTCAGCAGTCTACCTGTGGCACACTTGGGCATTGGGTGGGATTAGATAAAAGATGTATTATTATAGGAGGGTGTATTAGAGGCTGTGTGACACATTCACTACTTTCACTCCCTCCTGTTGTCCTCGGGTCAAATCTGACCTGTTGACAAACTCCACTATGTCATAAATATGGATTTCTTTCATCTAATTGCCCCAAAATACCATGGGTGGTTCCCTACTATGGTCTTTGCAAAAACAATTAATGACCACTACGTTCGTTGAATTCTGGGTGTTTTATTCTAATTTATAGCATCTGTGGTCCTACCCGGGTCAATTTTTGAGGACCACAGGTGTCATTATGTGCTGCCATTAAAAAAACATTTAAATGGTTTCAAAACAATAGTCTAACTAAACTGTTACATCTACATGTACTGATACATAACTATAGTCAAAATAATTCAGAATTTCAAAATAAAAAATTAGGTAGAATTTCACCTAAATTAGGTTTATTAACCTTAAATTCTCCAAAAATAGTGTAAAACTTGTGGCAATGAGTTGGAATGAAGTCGGCCAAAAAGGTGTAACACAGAATTGGGTGATAATATATACTGTATGGTTTATAAACAGTCAAACCGGATTGGGTACATTTTGACCCGAGAAGATAAAAGTTGCATAGTTGCCGGGAAGAAATCAGGAGGGTTAATCACGGCGCTATATCCCGTCATGATGCACTGACAGTTTGGGAGTCCTGTAGAGAGTTTACAGTACCTCAAAACGAGTCCTGTATAGAGTTTACAGTACTTCAAAGGGAGTCCTGTAGAGAGTTTACAGTACCTCAAAAGGAGTCCCGTAGAGAGTTTACAGTACCTCAAAAGGAGTCCCGTAGAGAGTTTACAGTACCTCAAAGGGAGTCCCGTAGAGAGTTTACAGTACCTCAAAGGGAGTCCTGTAGAGAGTTTAAAGTACCTCAAAAGGAGTCCCGTAGAGAGTTTACAGTACCTCAAAAGGAGTCCCGTAGAGAGTTTACAGTACCTCAAAGGGAGTCCTGTAGAGAGTTTAAAGTACCTCAAAAGAAACTTAATGTTGTCTTGGACTTGGTATGGAAATGACTTTTAGTCTTGAACCCTAACAATCACATCATGTTGCTCGTCCACAGCCTCAGGCTATTAGAAATAAAAAATGTGGAGCTCAGACGACATTTCTGTACCAGGATGGAGACACAAAGACGGCTGACAGAAGTAGCCAAGGAGGTGTGTGTGTGTGTGTGTGTGTGTGTGTGTGTGTGTAAAGTAGATTACTTGGTTTGATTAATGACTGTGGGAACTCAGCCTGGATTAGAAAAGTGCTCACATCCTCAACAAACACACACTTTTTCTTCCCACTCAGGACATTCATTGACATAATGCATTCCCCCAGTCGTCCCTCTGGGCGACTTGGTGATTTCTAACATGAGGAACGGACCCGGTTCATTTCGTTCACCGTCGACTAGCAAATAGAGAATCTAGAGAACATTATAGATCCAAAACGAAACTGAAGAAGGGCAGGACTCGGGAGAAAAAGCTGCAATTATGAATCTGTCTGCTACTTCAGCACCACGGAGAGCGCCGTGGATTTATCAATACACAGCAGTTAGGCTACAGAGTCGTGGTCGGGGCCATAGATTCTAACTTACTGATATTTCAGAGCCATGGTCGGGGCCATAGATTCTAACTTACTGATATTTCAGAGCCGTGGTCGGGGCCATAGATTCTAACTACTGATATTTCAGAGCCGTGGTCGGGGCCATAGATTCTAACGTACTGATATTTCAGAGTCATGGTCGGGGCCATAGATTCTAACGTACTGATATTTCAGAGTCATGGTCGGGGCCATAGATTCTAACTTACTGATATTTCAGAGCCGTGGTCGGGGCCATAGATTCTAACTTTCACAAACTAACCCAATACCAAGTCAAAATCCTCAGACATCGCTGTGACGAAGAACAAAATGTCCTCACTTTCCGGGTTAAACTTTCGTCTGTACAAATATAAAAGAACAAGACCAAACACTCTGTTCTCTCTCAGTTTGACCTCTGTGACTCTCTTTTTCCAGCACAGCGGAAGAAACACTCACAACCACACAGTATATACATGCAGGCAAACCCACTGCATTATATAAAATCAATTTTATGCATGCCCACACACACAGACCTCTGACCTCTTTGGCTGAGGTTAAATGAAGGTGACAGAGATTACAGATTTAAACAGTTTGACCTCCTGTTACGCACCGGCCGTCAAATCCATTAACCCGCAGGTCAAAATGAAGTTATTACAACAAAACAGCAAGTCTGTTAGCCATGCTATCTACCGTATATATATGTGTCTTGTGAAGCTGTCTAAGGATTCTTACATCTTCACCACTAGTGGGGTCAAAATGTAAAGTTTGACCTGAGTGTTGCTGATGAAATCTAAAAGGGTTTAGAATTCATATACGGACATTCTAGAGATCTCAAACTTTCATCTGTCTAAACTCAATCTTGTCAGCTTCAGCTGTATTTAGGCTAAGCTACACTTTATTTTATAACACTCACTCACTTTTCACCCATAATACAAGATATTTTGTACCATTTTATACACACATTGACAGCTAGCGTCCAAGAAATATTCTTTAGAAAAAAGAAGCAATACCACAACATGTAAATATTACATTACAAGTAAAGGTACAGAAGTATTGTCAACAAAACTATAAAGTATCAAAGTAAAAGAACTAGTTTGGTATATTTCTGTTAGTGATGTATAGTTTTAGTATTGGATAATTATTATAGATGATCGAATGATCAAGAATAAAGTCATAATATTATAAAGAAGAAATTTCACGTGTTATTTTCTCTTTTTTGTCGTAAAGTTATGACTTTATTCTCGTAATATTACAACTTTTTTTCTCGTAAAGTTATGACTTTATTTTTGTAATATTCCGACTTTCTTTCTCGTAAAGTTATGACGTTATTTTCGTAATATTACTACTTTTTTTCTCGTAAAGTTACGACTTTATTCTCTGTATTTTCTGACTTTATTCTGTAAATCTCAGATGTTTTTTCCCTCAATGTGGCCCCAATACTCCGTAGTAAATTGTCTCTTTGGCCCTCACTGCATTAGACTGATATACGCTATAATTAGACTATAAACTGTGTTACCTTCATCACAATGATCACATGTTTTGCGGCTCCAGACAGATCATTGTTTGTTTGTTTTTGCCTGAAGTGGCTCTTTTGATAGTAAAGGTTGCTGACCCCTGTCATACACTAACTGTTAATTGTCCAGAACAGGAGCCGTTTTATTTTGGGGGAATGTCCTTTATGCAGTAAAGGGGCGCTTGTTAAGGGTAAATTAATGAATTATGCTAATCATTGTTTGCAGATAATGTTTAAACAGATGCCGTAATCCGTAGTTAATCTGCTGAGGATAGTCTTGTAGAAACATAAAGTGCACTCACACTTGAATGACACACAGAAACACTAAATCAATATCCAATCCCTGAGCTTTTGTGCTGATTGAGAGTTTGGTGAAGAGTTTTTTTAAATATAATCTTCAATAATCTACAGTGCGCAGCTTTCCAGTTTATAATCCTGATGGATTAAAGGGTAATTTCTCAAAACCTCAATCCGAGAATGAATTTAATATGTAGAAAAATCTATTTCTCCTCCTGTTGGTTTTCAGTTTCTACAACTTCTCCTGATTTGATGGAGAGTCGGTCGGCATTACAGTGAATACCTTTTATTCATATTTAATAACTGGAAGCACTGACGTGTTTTTATCCTCTTAAACTCCACCTCACCCTCCAGACGATCCATCATTTAAACACATGCTGCATGCCATTTCTTTACTTTCGTTCTGTGCAATTTTGAGGTACTTGTACTACCTGAGTATTTCCATTTGCTGCCACTTTACACCCACACTACATTTCAGAGGTACATACTGTACTTATTACTCCACTATATTTACCTGACAGCTGTAGCTGCCAGTTTCTTTTCAGATGTTTAAAGGTGTATATGCATTGCAATTTGCTTCTAACCACTACATGCTTGCAGATCATGCATCTATACCAGGGCTCAGCAACCTTTGCTATCAAAAGAGACATTTGAGGCAAAAAAAAAAATAATAATAATAATAATAATCTGTCTGGAGCTGCAAAACATGTGATCATTGTGATGAAGGTAACACAGTTTATAGTCTAAGTATATAGTATATCAGTCTAATGCAGTGAGGGCCAAAGAGACAATGTACTACGGAGTATTAGGGCCACATTGAGGGAAACAACATCTGAGATTTACACAATAAAGTTATAATATTACGAGAATAAAGTCATAACTTTACGATAAAAAAACGTAATATTAATTATGGAATTGAGAGTTGAAAATAATATCTAAAACTATTAGGTTAATCTGCATCCATATATCTCGCCTTGAAGACAAATACAGGTACAAGTACAGGTTTGAAGATGTCAATTATAGTCAATAACTGTAATTTAAAAAAAAAAGTGGTGCTCTTCTATTAGGGCCACATTGAGGGGAAAAAACATCTGAGATTTATAGTCATAGATTTACAAGAAATTATTATATTAAGACTTTTTTCTTGTAATATTAAGACTTTATTATCGAAATCTGAGATTTATTTTTTATCCTCAAAGTGGCCCTAAACTGGATGCTTGTATGTTGTTTTTTTTCACAGCTACATGCACCGTTGCAGACGTCCATTTGCCTCTATGTCCGTGTGTGTCGGGTATTACCAGTCCAGATGACCTCATGCTGTTTGAGCCTGAAGCTTTAGTCTGGCCACCGTCTGACTTTCTGCTGACCTCATCTCCTCTCCCTCCATCCTGTCTGATTCTGCCGAGTCACGCTCTGCTTCCAAAACCCCTTTTTCTCTCTCTCTCTGTCTCTCTGTCTGTTTATGCTGCCAGACTGTGTATTTCATCACCCAAATCTCCTCTTCTCCAATCAGCTCCATTTATGCATCCTCTTTTTCCCTGTCAGTCAGCTCAGCCACAGGCAGCTGATGTCAGCAAAAACCTGCTGTAAACTATCTGCTCAGCACCAACTGGCTGACCGGCGAAGTTAGCGACTAGAGCTGGTGGATCAAGTGGAGCATTTAACAGCTAAATAACCAGCTGGTGGAGACCAAACTAGAGCTAAAAAGAGGGTGAATATTGTTGCATGTTGCTCTGTAACCCCCAAAATGGACAAAAAAATCAATGAGGTTTCGTTCACCTGGAGCCAAACCAAACTAACAATACATCTTTATCTGTAAACTACTATGTGAAATGATGGTTATCTAATGAGCTAGTGTCCTCACGTCTCCTAATAACTCAGAGAAAATGTTCAAGTAGGTGTTATTTTGATTGAATTGACTACATATTCCAAATCAAATAAAAATGTACAGTGAAATCGGTGACACATTGACAGTTTATAGTGTGAAAATGATGACAGCTGTGAGTCTCACTGGTGTCTGCAATCGCCTCTGACTGATGCAAAATGCTGATCAGGGCTTTAGACAAGCATCCCAGCATGCATTTCACATGTTTTTCCACTCTATGAATCTCGCGTTTTTGCCGTAAACGCCTCGAGTTGAAAAAAACTTAGACTCAGAGCGGAAAAGCGCCCGACATTATACCTTTTTTGTCTCATTGTGGTGACTTTTGCTGGATATACCCGGAGCTACATGAGTTTACCATGATCTGAACTGGACACAGCAAGGAGGCAAAAGGTGCGTTTCCGCTCTGAGTTGAATTTTTTTCTCCTGTAAACTCCTATAAAAACGTGAGGCGCTCAGCAACGCAAAAGCAGCGCGCAAAACGCTTCATTCTCATCATGAACACGATTACAAAAAAGCCGCCCCAGGATGCTTAAACGCACTCTTTCTGATCAGGGCTTTAGTCAGCTGACAAAGGACATTTTGGACCGTACTTTTATATGCATGCATATGTTTACATGCAGATTTTAAATAGGAACAGCACTTAAGCGGTGACTGATGAGCACAGAAGTGAAGACAGCAACGCAGAGACACGTTACTAGATCATCCAAAATGAATGCATCTCCCGAAGAGACACCGGGCTTTGAACATCCCACAGTGAAACATATCTAGGTCTCAGCTCCTGACAGTGAGTACTATTACTAGTACTATTACTACTACTACCTCTATTATTATAGTGACAGTTACAGCAGCAGCAGCAGCACAACAATACAAAGCAAATTCCTGGAGGCAGCGCAGGAAAGGAAAAGGTTGAAGGACGGATTATAGA
Source organism: Sebastiscus tertius (assembly GCA_916701665.1). Lineage (NCBI taxonomy): Eukaryota > Metazoa > Chordata > Actinopteri > Perciformes > Sebastidae > Sebastiscus > Sebastiscus tertius. The sequence goes on along the minus strand of CAKAOH010042332.1, from coordinate 14,934 downwards.
TGAAAACAAAGAGTCAGGAAATAATAAGATGACAGATAAAGACAACAGCGTGTAAAAGAGAATGGAGGAGTAAAGAAAGAGAGCAAGCGTTTAAGACAGAGAGAGAGAGAGAGAGAGAGAGAGAGAGTGAGTGAGACTCTCTCTCTCGATGCGCTATAAATAATTCTCTTTAAAGCAGACAGCTGTTTATTATTCATATAAAGCCCCCATGACCTAGAAACAGCTCAGTGTGTGTGTGCGCAGCTGGGCATGTAAGGGGAGGAAGAGAGGAAGGAAGATGAGGAGAATAAAAGAGGAAGAAAAACGAGAAGAAGAGAGGGAGAAATGAGAGAAATTGAGTAGAAAGAGGATGAGGAGAGAAATGAAGAAGATGACGGGAGAGAAGAAGTCGGAGTGAGGAAAAGGATGGAGGAGAGGAAAAGAAAAGAAGGAGAGAAGAGGCAGAGAGGATGAGTAGGAGGAAGAGGAGGAGGAAGCAGCAGGATAAAAGATTAGAGGAATAACGAGGGATGGAAGAGGACTCAATTAATCAACTAATCACACGTGTGGAGGACGTAATCAATGAGCTCTTCTCCTTTACTTTGCACCGCTTCATCTCTCCATATAAAGAACTATGAGAGAACGTTTTCAAGAAGACAAGACACTTTTTAGTCGTCATCAGTTTTGAGCTAATTTGAACACAAACCCACGCCGTCATTAAATAACCCGCCTCACTGGAGTGACAAGCTAATGATACCAGAAGACAGAGACACGAGAAAAACAACAGTATCAGCAGGGGTTTAATTAACTTCCCCAAAACGATATGAGTTATAAGTTATAGAGACGCCTCCGGTCCGACAACGGAGCGACGGAAGAGACCAGGGGTTAAATATAGAGCCACAAATTCAGTGTATTCAGACTGTATAAGAAGTGGACGAAGTCACCGCGACGTCGCCCATTGGTTTGTGGACTGACGTTTCGAAGCCTCGAATTCAGCATTTTGGCTGTCGCCACCTTGGTTTTCGGGCACTCGCCATCTTGATTTTTGACCGTCGCCATCTTGGTTTTTTGGCAGTCGCCATCTTGGTTTTCAGGCACTCGCCATCTTGGTTTTTATCACCATCTTTGTTTTTGGCCATCTCCAGCTTGGTTTTTGACGGTCGCCATCTTGGTTTTTTGGCAGTCGCCATCTTGGTTTTTGTCTGTCGCCATCTTGGTTTTTGTCTGTCGCCATCTTGTTTTTTTGGCCGTCGCCATCTTGGTTTTTGTCTGTCGCCATCTTGGTTTTTTGTCTGTCGCCATCTTGGTTTTTGTCTGTCGCCATCTTGTTTTTTTGGCCGTCGCCATCTTGTTTTTTTGGCCGTCGCCATCTTGGTTTTTTGGCCATTGTCATCTTGTATTTTTGAAGTGACACGAGAGGGTGGAGCCAAGTACAACCGAGCACTGAATAAGTCATTTTTAGATGACCAAAATATTACAATCAGTAGGCGAGATTGGAACAAATGTGATTTAAAAAAAGTTATTTTTTTAAAATGGTCGCTATATCGTGACAGTAGAACATGAAACAGGTAACCTGGAAACAATCATGTTCCTCTGTGTCCCCCGGTGTTCCTAACGGCATCTGCAAGATTTCACAGACCGGAGGAAAACAAGCAGTAAGAGCTGATCTGAGGTCTGCTGTCCAGCTGCCGTCTATGAGAGCCGGCTGTCAATCACTCTGAACTCCGACCAAACGGTCAAACTAGGCAGCGCTGATCAAATATGAATCAATATTCTGTTACGTTAATGTCTATTTCTCTCCTCAGATGTTCTCAGAATCATCTTGTAGCACGGTTTAGCTGGAAAATGAGAAAGTTGGTGACGCCGCCGCCATTGTGAAATCTGGTGAAGGAACGCCAAGTTCTGGTCACATGACCGGAGCTCAGCCAATAGGAACGCTCTCTCTCTCAATGAAATGACCTGTGATTGGTCAAAGTCTCCCGTCACAGACTAGATGTTCTAAAGCCTGAAAACTGAGCCATGAGGAGGAGCAGAAGTCTAGTTATCTCTCAGAACACTTGAATTACAATATGCTGAAAGGTTATTATGGGATGTTTGCCCAATGATGCCATAAACATTCTGCCTACTGAAGCTTTAAACAGAAGCTTGAATTTCCAATAAAGAATGGCAGCCCTGAAGCATCCACACGTACATCTATAGAGTATATAGAGGAGGTCACAAGGGCTCACTGAACGGTTCAATGAGTATGGAAATGATGTGAATCTGTGGCCTTCACAGTCATCATATCTTGACCCGACTGAAACCCCTATGGGAAACATACAGTATATATAGTATAGTGTGCGTATGTGTGTGTGCGCGTGTGTGTGTGTGTGTGTGTGTGTGTGTGTGTGTGTGTGTGTGCCCACGCTGCCTTTGATGTGCAGAAGAATCACAGTAGTGCTTTCAACTGGAGGCGGCACAACAGCTCTCCTCTCTAATCTGCACTTTACCGTAGGAGGTTGTGTGTGTGTGTGTGTGTGTGTGTGTGTGTACTATGTGAACTAGCAGTGACTTTCACATAACTGATTTTATTATCCTTGTTCAGGTTTCTGTGCAGCTAGTGTCAAAGACAGAGATGTTACGTGAACATTTATTTTGCATTTATTAGTCAGCGGAGCTCTGATATAGTGCGCCTTCACCTACACCAGAACACGCTGTTATAATTAAAGAGCAGCGGCACTAATATACAGAACGACACGGAGACAAGCTCAGAGAGGAAAATTACATAATCGCAGCAACGTTCACAGAGATAAAGAGACAATTTGTTCTCTGTCTGGACTAAATCAAGATCATTGTAGACAGACTCATCTTAGCTGAAATTAAACAGATCAACTAAACAGCAGGGCTGTCCTCGACCAAAAGAACTTCCTAGTCAACTAACACTCGCACCATTTTGTTAATTAATTGATTGATTTAATCGACAGATCTGTAAAACTGAGTTTCTCACACAAAGAATCACTCAAAAGCACCACATTAGATCCGGTGTTTACCGGAGATTTGCTCATAAATAACTGTTTTTTGTTTACATTTTAATTTTTATTTATCATTGTTGTAGGTCTATGGTACGACGGTACGACGGAGTATTAGGGCCACATTGAGGAAAAAAATAAATCTGAGATTACGAGAATAAAGTCAGAAGTTTACTAGAAAAAAAGTAATTTTACGTGTCATTTTCTTTTTTTCTCGTAAAGTTATGACTTTATTCTCGTAAAGTTATGACTTTATTCTCGTAAAGTTATGACTTTATTCTCGTAATGTTCCGATTTTTTTTCTTGCAAAGTTATGACTTTATTCTCGTAATATTATGATTTTTTTCTCGCAAAGTTATGACTTTATTCTCGTAATGTTACAATTTTTTTCTCGTAATATTATGATTTTTTTCTCGCAAAGTTATGACTTTATTCTCGTAAAGTTATGACTTTATTCTTGTAATCTTACGATTTTTTTTCTTGTAAAGTTATGACTTTATTCTCGTAATATTACGTCTTTTTTCTCGTAAAATTATGACTTTATTCTCGTAATGTTACGATTTTTTTCTCGCAAAGTTATGACTTTATTCTGTAAATCTCAGATGTTTTTCCCCTCAATGTGGCCCTAATACTCCGTAGTACATTTGCACTTGGACCCTCACTGCATTAGACTTATATACTATATACTTAGACTATAAACTGTATAATGTTTTGCGGCTCCAGACAGATTTTGTTTTGCCTAAAATGTCTCTTTTGATAGTAAAGGTTGCTGACCCCTGCACTAAAGAAACCTTGGTCGACTAAAGACCAAAACGACTGATTAGTCGACTAATCTACTAAGAGGGGGCAGCCCTATCGATTATACTTTTATATTCTCCGCCATCCTTCTTTCTTTGCAGTCTATCACACACTCACAAAAACAAAAATCACATTTAATACTGCTGCACACAAACACACATGAAGCACACTGGATCCTTTTCTTTTTTATCTCTCCCTGTCCATTAGAACAGCGGGAGTCTCAACAGGAAGAAGCTGCGGAGCCAGAGAGTTATTTTAAGCTGAAAGCTGATCCGCGTCAAGACTTCACAAACAAAAAATCACAAATTCTCAGGACAAAGAGGCAACGAACAGAGCTGATTATAAAAAAAGATATCGGGAGATTAAATAAACAGAAGCAGGGAGAAGGGAAGTGTGACGACATCGTTGAATCTCACTTTACAGGAACAGGACGGCTCAGGACTGAATAAACACCCACACAGTCTCAACAAACACGGGATAATGTAAACTTTACTAACAGAACTTCCCTTCAGAAATGTCTTGTTTTAAAGGCGAAAAGATGCCGAAAAAAGTAAAGTAGTGTGTATTGAGAGGAATCTGAGGAATAAAAGCTGCTTCAGATTTGTCTCATTTCTGCTGTTTCCCTTATTTTGTCCACCTCCTGCATGTAGGAGCAGCAGTTGGCTTTGGGGGCTGTTAAAAAAAAAAAGAGGTTGCCAAGATAAACCACCCCCTACACACACACACACACACACACGCACACACACACACACACACACACACACACACACACACACACACACACACACACACACACACACACACACACCCCATGGGGAGTGTCGCCATGGCAACTGGGCAGCATCCCCCCATCGTTATCTCGGAAACAGCAGTTTTTGACCTGAGGGGTTGTAGATGATGTAGAGATAGTGATGGAGGAGGGTGGAGGACAGCTGAAGGGCAAAACACACACACACACACACACACACACACACACACACACACACAGGTGAGCATGGCATGCTGAGTGTATGTGTGCGTGTGTGTGTGTTGGATGATGATCCAGCTGGACTCACTTCACAACCTCAAAAGGATCTGCAGACCTGCCGTTTACTGAGCTCCGTCTGCAGACTCTCCTTCATGCAGTAAACGTGCTAAATGTATTGCAGCATCAACTAAAGCTTGTGTTACATTTTGGGGTCAAGAATGAAGCTAAAATTTCCATCTAAATTAGTTTTCTGTTTCACTGCCAGCTCATGTTGCTGTGCAGCTAAACACAGACTGCAGATGGCGCTGCTGATGTTGCCTGCAGCAGCTGCTTCTGACGCAGTCAGACAGGTCATGTCTTCTGGCTGGTAGTGTCCACAGAGGGCTGAGCCTGGAACAGGGTATCATTTGAAATCTGTCGTTATCAGTGCCTAAATGATAATATTGAAATACAGAAATCACATTCTTTAATATAAACATCCTTTTCTACAAACATGTTTTCCATTCGATAAAAGCAGCAACGGTTCTCAAATATTAAGTTAAGACAAGGACTTTGCTCGACTCAGAGTAGAGGGGGCTGCGGCTATTTCCTGAAAGCAGTACGTACCTGAGGAAATAGCCACAGCCTTGCACTCTGAGTGCGACAGTGATAAAGTCCCTCCACTTCTTTAATATGTCACCAATCTAACTGCCAGTGATGGACTCAATGGGAGGACAAACTCACTCAGTACAGTGTGACAAAGGTCAGCTTGTTTTAAACAGTGCGGGTGGAGACTGACATCGTACAGTAGCTGTATATGAACTCACTGCTGAGATTGTTCAGTACTACAAACCCGTATACGCTCCGATCTCATGCACACTTAATGCCTTCATCGCTTCCCGTACATGCAGAACTGCAGCCCGTATGTTGTAGAATATACCGAAGAGACCGCTTGGAGGCTCGCCAGATGTGTTCAGAGACACTCAGTGCTTGTTAGCATGTGAGACTGTTAAAAGCAGAGTTCACATCTTCACTTACTTCCAAGATGCATGGAGAAGGAAAAAAAAGTTGATAGTTATACTACATCTTAAGTGTTAATACTTGCCTACATTCATTTCATATTTCTGCTTCTATCGTGCATGTTCGTCGATTTACAGTAAAAAACATACACGAGTAGAATCAACACAACTATGCCAGTAAGTGAAGTCAAAGTTATCAGTTTCATGTAGCCTTCAACCTGATCTAAAGCTACTTGTGACCTAAAACCTCTTATTGCATGATTTTTCCTTGTGCATTATCGTGTCATTCACCTGCCTATTTGTACGACTGGGCTGCAGAGGTTCAAAACACAGATAGAGTTACTAAATGCCAAACTGTCTCATCCAAGTAAAGGAAACATTTGATAGATTTTAATATAATATTTCAGTACTTCATCTGTGCAACAAACGGAAACGCATAGCTTTTATGCCCATTCCCATCTGTGCTAGCATGCCACAGGCATCTTTCCTAAAATTGAAGGGTTTTTTTAGGTTATTATTTTGGATATCTCAAAGTTTTGTACGTCCATAAAGTAGGTCAGCTTCACATCTTATGCAGTTGCTTTTGGGTTAATCATTTCATCAGCAGCAACAGGGATACGTTTTGAAGATAACGTCTAAGTTGTCACTGAATGTAATGAAATAAAATATAACCAGAATGAATAACTGTGTGGAGCAGCAGCGAGTCCTTCTTTGAAAAGAACACGGGTGCTTGAGAACAAGACCGAATCACTGGATGTGGATTTAACCGTCTTAACGACATTAAAATCATGAAAGGAGGAGTAATTTGTGTGTTTATTAAATCAGTTTCACAGTCTGGCTCTCTCCAAGCGTGTAAGAATTGCACCAGTTGCCATGACAACCCGATGAAAATTAGTAGTATTGAGAGTCCAAGTACAGAACAAGGCAATAAGATTAAAGATTCAACCGCCCCATCTTTCCCCCCAAGGGAAAATAAACCGTCTGCACTCGTTCTACTTCCAGGCCTCTTGGACACGCGTCACCAGACGGCTGATGTTCGGAGTCCTGCCAGAAAAAGCTCTTTGCTGCCGACTGCAGAGGCTCATTTAGAGAAAGTAGATAAAGTAGAGGAGTCAGCACTTTAACTGTGAGACGGAGAGACACTAACAGAGAGAGAAAGAAGGAGGTTATACTGCTCTACGCAATAATCTGTAATGTTTCTATAGCAAAAGATGTCGGTTTATGCAACAGCATTATGTAAGTTAATTATAACAGATGCAGTAAGTTTCCCTTAATGTTGCTACAGAGCACCACACATTCTCTGCATAGAAGAGCGTGGTATTCATCTTGTGTAATAAACCGCATCTAGTAGCATAAATGAGTAAAGGGCAAAGTGTAAATATAGACTCTGTGATCAAACCCAGACACGACAGTAGCGTGTTTCTTAATGTTATTTGTCCAATTTCAAAAGCGAAGCGTTGCTTTGTTCCCCTCCAAAACAAATTCAATATTTATCCTCTGGCTTTGAGAGTTATGGATTCCTCTCGGGTATTTAATAGCCAGAGGGAAAAGAAAAATATGTGTGGTTAAAGAGACACGCTGTAAATACAGACAGAGAGCTGTGAAGGCAGAGAGCATTGTGGGACGGGACAGAGAGGACTATGGGGGGATGATTAAGTACGCTGGCAATGATTGTTATTCCCGTGGTCGGATAACGTGGCGTGATTTACTGAGCGAGAAAACCTACGTGGTGACTTAATGCGAAAGAAATGAGGCAGACGGACGTGAGGACGGAGAATTACGGGTAATGTTTCAGGGGGGGAGTGACGGAGGGCGTTGGGGAACAGCGGTGACTCCTGTTCCTGTCGGTCCGGGAATGCAGAAATGTGCACGCCGATCTGATGAGTAACAGATGAGTGTGAGTGTGGTGTGAACGGCTGTAATGCTCATTACAGTCCAGAGAAGTGTTGGATGGAGAAGGACTGAAGAGGGGACTTCAATATTATTCATCAATATTGGAGCGAAGATGTAAAGTTTGTCCTGAGGGTTGTAAATCATCTGTATCTGTAGGTCAGGCTCAGCTCCACACTGTCACAACTTTCATCAGTATAACATGAATTGTTCGGCCCGAGGCTCAGCTGTGCTCCGTGATGGACGCTAACCACATAACGATAGTGTGCTTTTCAAATTTGTACAGCAAGAAAAGGTTCCCCGGCTCACAGACATCCTCTCTCAGACGAGAACCACAGCACAGAAACAGAAGCAAGCTTTCTGTTCCTCATGTCAGAACCGCAAAACATCGCAGAGTGAAAGGGATGCTGCCGGCCTGAACTCAGTTCGTAGCTATATTTATAGGAGATGTAGGTAGTTCATAGATATCCCACAAAATCCATTCCACTCTGGCCACGGTCCTATCACACGCGCTCACGCACAAATGACAATGACTTTCATTGAGCCACGGGGTTTTGCTTGCACCCTCTGACTCGTGCGTGAGTTAGACTCCTTGGTCCGTGTTTCAAGACGGGTCGGGTGGGTTGCAGTCATCGCCGCAGACCCCTGGCGCCTTTTACGTGGGCCGAGCCCCGCCCTGGTGACGCTTTGCACTAAGGACAGTCCACCCCGGTGACACTTTGTCCACGGCCTTGGGAAGCACCTTCTCCCAGAGCCTTTCCAAGCCGACCTAGAGCCGGTGGCGGCGGACCGCCTCGTATGCGGGACTCCCCAGCCTGCCGTGTGTCTCTCACACCCTCCAGCTGGCTGTTAACGAGGGGCTTTAGACACAGAGAAGTACTCGTATCGGTACTCGTATCGGTACTCGGTATCGGTGCATCCCTATTTAGCATGAATGTCAACATGCATAAAGTTAACATGGCAATATTGAAAACCTTTACCATATAAGTCAACTGAGGTTTACAGGACTTTGACCATAAACTGAAGTGCTGGACTCGTGGAAATGGAATTTGACCTGCATGTGTCACAGGAGGAAAGATCTGATGATCACCCAAGTCATCGTGATTCATCATGAATGTCTGAACCATTTCATCTGAATCAATCCAACAGATGCTGAGAGCCAGACTACTCCACACTACTCCAGACTACTCACAACCAAAGAAGATAGGAGCTAACAGTAACAGGACAAAGGACAGAGACAAGAAAAGAAGACCTTGAAAATAACAGAGACGAGTATTTCTCTTCAGCGAGTCAAGAGGAGAAAATAAGGACGAAAGGATGGCTCGAACATGAGCATCTGTCTGGGCTTGCATTAAATTATAATGAGGGGAAGAAGAAGTCTAGTAATGGCTTCCCTTGAGTGTATCATCACTGCACTGGTGTGTGCAGAGAGAGGTGAAGAGGTGGAGGGAGGGTGGAAATGAGCGTGATATTACAGCCATTTACAGTTCGAGGTTATGCAGCCTCCATAAACAAAAGTGCAGCCTCCATAAACATGAAAAGATCATCCAAACTACTTCAGACTTTGCAGTTCCAGCTAAAAGAGCATCACATACTGCAGTGCTGTTACATAGAGAAGGGCATTTTCATCCCAAAATAGATGATTTGGGGCTTTAAAAATACAATTTTGGTCACATTCTTGGTCATGGTTCATATTATGTGTTCCAGTTAGAGCTGGGTTTTGTTTGGATGTTTTCAATAACACTATTATTGTAGTTACTTTGATCAATTTTAGAAATATCATTCATCATTTAACAAAAGGAGCCAAGCTTCTGAAATATTAATTGTTTTCTGAACATGAGCAGATGTAAAGAAGAACTATAGCCAAATAAAATTCAGTCTAACACTGGAATTATCTGATCAAAGAACGAGAAGGAATCTAATCAGATGTAATGTTCATATTTGGTACTTGACAGTTTTTGATACTCGGTCCAACGGCATCTAAATAACATAATATTGCGCAAGGCATTTAGCGTGCAATAAGAACGCCTTTTTTTGCTTTTGCCGTGTCGTTTGTACGCCATGTAGGCTGTGGGAGGGGAGGTGTACAGGTCCAACAAACACAGGACTTTCATCCAGGAGACTGGTATTTTGTCTGTGTTTTGTTTTGTACGTTATTTTATTGACATTTGTGAAGTTTTTTATATTGACGTTCTCCACGTGTTTTCCATACTTATGTTCCGTTGTTTCCATACGTATTTTACTTAGTTTATGTACTTATTTTAAGCCCAACCACAAATCACCGGCACTCACAGACAAAGAGTCTTTTTTAGTTTATTTTGGGCAAACAAACGAATGCGTTTCAGCTATAAGCCGTCGTCAGCGTGATCACTCAAGACGTAATGCCAGTTTTAAATATTCAGGTGAAACACGGACACCAATCAGGAAAAAGACTACATGATTACATAATAGGATTCATGTGTGGATGCACCGCCAGGACACGTCATCTCACAACAACAGAGGCGTGGCCAAAACAGTAAGAAACAACCAGCAATACAATGAAAGATATATATAAATCATATATCTTTAAAGCCCACATGGCAAAAGCCACTCCATAAAAATAGAATGGTCACTCATCAATAACACATAACTGATATACATTTTCTATAGCCTCTATTAATGGAAGACATAAATAAATTAAATCTATGCTTACAAACTGTACAATATAACCTCAGGAATGCTCAGTGGCTCGTGGGCTGAAAATACCTAACACAGAGCACAGAAAATAATCCAGAAAGAGGGAATCAATCGCATGTAAAGTAGAATTAAGACGCCGTAAGGCAGTTAAAACTTTTTACAGTGTACAATGAAAATGCCATAGAAAAAAATCACAGAAAAATGTAAAGAAAGATATGTAGAAAAATGAGACGTGCTCGCTGCTATTTTCTATTTTGTTTTTCCTAAACCTAACTAAATGTTTTTTGTTGCCTAAACCTGATCAAACTGTGGACGTTACCATAGTTTAGGCTTAAATGCGTCCTCATGACACGCAGAATGTCCTCGTAATGTCTTGCTGTGAGATCGGGTTGAATATATTGGAAATCAAATAAATACACTCTTGGCAAAACGTGTACAGTATATATATATATTAAAAATGTTCCTTTCCATTTGTTTTCTCTCCATATAAGCACACAGACATGGAGACACTGCTCTCTCCGTGAGGTTACTCAGCGGTCACATCTCAAACCGAATCAACGTTAACACTTTGACACACATGCTGCCTGGCTCTCAGAGAGACAGAGAGGCTGCTGGTTCAAAAGAGAGCACTTTGGACAAATCTACTCTGAACAAACAAGTAGTCCATATGCAGAACCAAGCTTCTAAATATATATATTCTGGAGCCTGAGCATGAAACTTTACTTGTTTAATGTCAGGAAAAAGCACGCTTTCTGCACACAAGCTCCCTCAGCGCCGCAGAAACACGATATATGACCATGAGTGAACTTCATCTGCACCTCACAGAGTTCACGTCCTTCATCCTTTAGCTTACTGACATATACAACGTCATTTCTGTTGTCTCCCATTGCACACCCCTATCCACCGTCCTACATGCTCGTGGCTAATAATGCATTCACCAGATGGAAAGTAGAGGTCTGTTGCCAAACCATGCAGCTGAGGCAGCAGAATTACTGAGGGGAACATTTTCCATCAATACTCAAGAATTTGGTGAGCAAACCATCCGGCTTTACCGCTCGCCTAGCTGTCTGTCTCCGTGTTTGGCAGTGGGTTCTTTGTAGTGTTGAGATTGGGAAAAAGCTGACTTGCATGTGATTTCTTTTTTTAAAAGGAATACTGCCTTCATCAGCAATTGTTTTGTGAGAGAACTTGAACAATAGCGGCACTTTCTCTACAGGCCTGAGAGCAGTAATGAAAAGGTTTGTCATTCACTGTTTGTCAGGATTTCTGAAAATACTTATCTGAAAACAAAACCAAAATTACTGCCAAGCCTTCCACTTGGAAACAGCGATGACAAGACTATAAAAGACAAAACAAAAGCTTGAGGTCACCTTGTTATGAACTAATAGGAGATTCTGGGTAAATGAAACAAAGAAGTTGAGTTTCCTACAAAGGAAGCTGAAACTGAAAACAGTTGTGGAGAAACACTTCTCATGACTAAACCTGAAGTGAGAATGTTTAAAAGTCTCCTCTCTAAACTGAAATGAAACCAAATAAAACAGAAGTTAGATTAACTTTTACAAACAAAATTACATTGAAAAAAAAGGGAAATTAGTTTCAGTCCCTAAACAAAAGGTTTCATTTCTCTTTTGGGCGCCAGACTGAAAACATTTTAGGGATTCATGATCTAATCCTACTTTAAAGGAACTGTTTGTAACTTTTTAAGCGTATAAATGTACCGGGTCAGGACACATGCTGAAGTCTCTCCTCCTCTGCCTGCTCGCCTTCACTCAGACGCACACACTCCACACTGCAGAAGAGTTAGTGTAGCTCTGAGAATATCTAGTGAATGTACAGTGGACATTTGTGCAGAAATAACTGCTGCAGCTCCTCCAGACCAACAGAGGTTTCCTGTGTCTTGTGACGAAACGTTGTCGTGTCCGACCGGGTGCCGGTGTCTCCCTGCGGGC